>PVJX010001859.1:0-78890 GCA_004027295.1 Dolichotis patagonum
GTTATGTTTGATATTATTGTATTTGAAACTATGCTCAACTATAGCAGAGTAAGAGATATGGTGTTAGCTACTGTTGATGTCCAGTTGTCTTAATGTAAAGTACTGTGTTGCCTATGTTGTCCTGTTCTGATCTGCTCTGTACTGCCCCCTTTTGTTTTATTCTCTTTCAAATTAAAAAAATAAAAATAAAAATAAAAATTAAAAAAAAACTTCTCTTGTTTCTTGTCCAAGTATTATCTGAATTATTTGTCTTAGTATTATTTGATTTTCTAACTTGACGTGTTTTCCTTAAATACTTGTTAGAATATATTCAATTCAACTTGGAGGGTAAACTTGAAGTTTCCTTCTGCTTCATGCTCTTTAGGGGAGAGGTTGAATTTTGCTCAGTTAATTTATATGAAAATTCATTGCCTTTTAAAAAATTTTTACTTTTATGTTGTTCTGTTTGGTCATATTGACACATCTTACACTATCCTTGTTGAATGACATCCTGTCTCTAAATCTGGTAAATTTCAGGTTTTGTTTGTTTGGAGGTAGTGATGGATAAAGAATTCAAAGTTCCCTAATTTTGTTCATTTTTTCTTTATTACAGGAACTTACATTTTTTCTTTTATTTTTTTCTGTTTCACTATCCAATTGCAGAAGGACCTTTGTTTCTCTCCCTTTCCTTTTCTTTTTCCTTTCATTATTCCCCCTTCTTCTCCAAGAAACTTCTCCAAGAAACTTGGAAGATTGTCTTTTCTAAAGTGTGCTTGCTTAGTAAATTATATCCATTCTTTTAAATTGTTGCTTGGCCTTTTAAGTAGGGGCCTTTCCTTTATAAAAGGCACATGTTTTGAAACACCATTCCTGAAGCTCTGCTTTATTTAGGGTTTCTCATGCCCCACCCATCTCTCTCTAAGGTCCTCTGGCCTGTGTCTCTTCTCCAGGAGTGGCAATTTTTATCGGTGGGCCTTTGCTTGTGGCAAAGTTCTACATGGATAGCTCTTACGCACAGACTCTGAATGCAAGTGGTTTCCTAAGCATCAACTTCATGAATCCGACTATAATCATATGACCCCACACTCACCAAGCAAAATTCAACAGCTCCTTTCCTCTCAAGCCTGAATTGCCTTTTGCCTTCACATTCTGTTTTTCGCTGAAGAAGAACATTCTCTACTCCGGGATGCACCAGAGCCATTTATTTTCCCACCTCTATACAG
This sequence comes from Dolichotis patagonum, assembly GCA_004027295.1. NCBI lineage: Eukaryota > Metazoa > Chordata > Mammalia > Rodentia > Caviidae > Dolichotis > Dolichotis patagonum. The sequence goes on from PVJX010001859.1 coordinate 1,203, forward strand.
TACTTAATCAGTACTTAATAAGTGGTTATTGGATGAACATCCTCATATTTTCTGGAAGAAGAAGAAAAAGAAATAAAGTTTCTGTCCCTTGGCGTCTCCTGGCATAGGCTGGATGGTGCACTCTTTTCCACTCAGGTGTAGACGGCCGTAGTGGTGAGACTACTGCACAGGGTGTCAATAACCTAACAGAGAATTTATAGGGATGACTACCTTATTAAAGTCCACGATCATGACAGGTGATACTATGTCTTTTCTGACAATTTTTCACAGTAATAGCCTCATTGCCCAATCAAAGTCATTAAGGATATTTTAAATAAATAGATGGTGGAATGAATGAACATCTATGATAACACGTGGGAAAAAAGCGTTCTGAATTTAAGTAAGCCCATTCAAAATCTTATAAACATTAGGCATGTTATAAAACTGAATGATACATCCACTCAGGAACTTGGACTAAATAGGGAACATGAAGACATGTTCTTACTTTTTTGTTTTTTGGTCTTTTGGGGACAGTTTCATTACACAGTTCAGGCTGACCTTGAACTCGCTTTGTAGCCCAAGCTGGTTTCGAACTTGCAGCAATCCTTATGCTTCAGTCTCTTGTGTCCTGAGATTATAGGCTCTTACTCATTTTTTTGTGTCATGAACTCTTTTTCAGGTTTATACTTTAAAATACGTAACTTAAATTACTGGTATTAGAAAGAAAATAAACTACATTGAAATATAACTATCAAATAGCAAAAAGCATGCAAATGTATCATATAAAAATATGTACTCTCCTTTATTAATTAATTATTAATTATCAATTAATATATTAATTAATCTATTAATTATTAATTAATTATTAAATAATAATATCTAGAAGCCAGACTAATAGCTACCATATTTTCAAGTAGTGGTAAACATAAACAATTTTTCAAGATATCTACAACTGGGGTACTGTAATATGAAAATGTTTGTGATTTCTCTTGGTGACACAGTTAAGGTTCTGCTAAGACTTGAGGAGTTTCTTACCTATATTTATAATTGAATGCAATGCTAAATTTTAATTAAGCATTAGTAAAAATAATAGTTTTCCATTGAAGTTCACAGCTTTGAACTTCAGGTCAAGAGCCCCTATTACATGATGTGCCTGCTGTTTGGCTTTTTCCAACTATAACCACTGGGAGCCCAGTAGTCTATGAGGCTTTAGTTTTTAGTGATATTGAACCTAAACTCCTGTGAGTATAAATTTGCAATCTTATGCTCCCTAGTTAGGTCTCTACAGAAAAAAAACAAACACCATATGCAAGAGCTGATTTTTCCTTCATATGCAGTTTTGACCAGGACAAATGTCCTTGCATTTTGTCAAGTCAAAGCAGATACCCGCTGGCCCTGCTCTCCAAATCCAGCCTGAAGGCATTCTCAGAGTCTTGGGCCGTGACAGGGGAAGGTGTCAAGGGGACAGAAGAGGGCTGGGACCTGGAAAACAAATTCTACAACCTGTAGATAATAAACGAAAAGGGTAGGAACGTCTCACTAGCTGATAGAAAGAAAATGTCACAAACACGAAAACATAATAAAGCTGGGTTTGAGTCTTGGTGCCTTCCCTTCATGATTAATGATTGGTCTCTAATAGGATGGGTAAGGGAAAGTGAAGTTCCTCTTGAAGTAGCTTTAAAAATGCCACAGCTTAAAAAAATTATTGTAACATCAATTTAAGAATAAAAAAAAACTCTGCTAAAATGTAAAGGTCAAGAAAGATTTGGGTGTTTTTAAATGCTGTCTTGAAGAAATTCTTATAAAGGTTAAGATGTCATGTAGCTTCAGAGTTATGGGCATAGAAGGGGGGCCCGGGACAAAGCAGCCCTACCTCGGGGCCCTTAGTGACTGTGGCCCATGCTGATGGTGGGCAGTGGGCAGCAGGCAGCTCACAGTGTGTCACTGTGTCAGTGGCGGAAAGCAGACACTGCTGTCTCTCAGCCTGGAAAGCCACAGGAGTATTCACTGTCAGAGCTCTATTCCGGCTGCACACAGGCCGTAGGTTATCCACCCCCTGCTCCCAAACAGCAAGGCATTGCCTGCTTTCCACAGCAGCACTCAAAGGTCCTGCAGACCACCCAGGTGAGGGAATTCTGGGCCCCTGCAGTCTCTCTTGCCTTTTCTGCTTTGGCCCTGAGCTACTTAATCTGTTAGCAGCAGAGTCCAGAGAGAGCCACCGCAGTTGGAAGATGCCTGGTGGATAGGAGAATTCTCTGACTTCCACATAAAAAGTATTCCTGGAGATCCTGAGAGCCTCCCATGTTTTCATGCCTTAGAGCTCGCAGAAGTGTGGTCTCAGGCATGCTGGTTGCAAGCTGCTAACAGACTTTGAAGGCATATCTTCTGGTCCTCGTGGTTCTTCCCTGGCAATACAGAATTAGAGTACCTGCTTGCCAGTGCATTGGAGCAAGACTGTCTTGGGAACTTGGGAGTCACTTGGTCATCACAAAGCATGGTTCTCTACCAGTCCCCTTCGACACTGTACCCAGATCACTTGGAAGCTGCGCAGCTGCGCCTCTCAGTATGGCCTGGGCAATAGCAGTGGCGGCCTTACTCAGGAAACTGTTAGAAATGTGGAACTGTGGGCCTCCCCTCAGATTACTGAATTATACACTGCATTTAATGAGATGCATAGTGTGTGAAAGCCTATTCCTCATACAAGAAGCACTGCTTGCTCAAGACCCCTCTGCACTCATATGTGGGTGCAGTGACAAGGATACCTGTCTCCTGGGCAGCACTGTTGAGAGAAGGTAGCAGTGTGTAATAACTTCAGAAGAAAACAAGGGGTCTTCCATTGTAGAGGGCTCTAACTTGTCTCATCCACACCTACTGAAAGGAAACAAGGGCAGCCATGGGTAGTTAACCTAGTGAACTTTCCTGAATGATGTGGGTCTTCTGGTTTCTTAGGCCATCACTCCTCCCAAAAGTTTCTTTGTGACAATAACTGATCTTACATGGCAGGGCTCGATCCATAGGGAAGCAGGCTAGATCTCTGAAGAACATAAATGGCAGAGGTATGCAAAGTATCTCTCAAAGTTCAATCTGAGTGGCTTGTTAATTGAGTCTGAAATATACTATCTAGTTGACTGACCTTTTAAGCTAACTTAAGAGTTAGTTGTTAAATGCATAGATCTCACTGTTGCTGCTCAAACTGACTCTCTGGTGTGGGGGAAGTGCTTTCCCATTCCTCTCTTCTTGTGTCTCTCCCCAACACTTTCAGAGTCTGCTCAATTGACGTGACACTTCCTACTTATATTACTGTTCATTCTCACTCATTACTGAAAATATATTTTTGTCTTAGCAATTCATAGAGTCGGTCTTTCCAAGTAGATTTTTAAGCCCATTGAGCACAGAGATTTTTCCTGTTTCTTGTATTTCAGTTGTCAGCCCTGGGGACTCTAGCCAAGAGGGGGTTAATAATATTTACAAAAGTACCATGCCAGGAGCATCAGTATCACTTGTTAATGGTCTGTGTGCCAGTGCTTTCTAGATGGGCCCTACTTAGCATATTTCATAGTGTCCTGGGACCTCCTTAGTCTCATTTTTAGTCTTCTGAGACCAAGGCCCAGAAGTCACTGGGGACTTTGTAAAGTCACATGGCAGGGCCAGATTTGAATTCAGATGAATCTGTGCTGGCTGTGCCACCATCACTGATATGGTCCCTTTGCTGTCTGTTGAGAGCACATCAAGGAAAGACACTGGAGGAGGAGGCTGGCTTGGAGAGGAATGAAGGTCTGGGTCTCAGAGGGCAGACATTCCAAGTACCGTACTGGGAGGTCTGTGCATTTTGTTTGCACCTGGCTTTTCAATCTCTGAAAGAGGCAGTTACCTCTAACTCACAGGGAAAATGAAACATTCAACACTCTGGTGGTGTGGGAAATATCAAGGAAGGAAAGGCTACTGTATTTGAAAGTGACCCTTGGGGCAGTTCCATCCTGGGGGAAGGCTTTGCATAGGCTCCCCCAGCTGCAGGTCCTTCCTTCTTCCCCTGGTTCCTTATTCCTGGGTTCTTAAGGAAGTGGATCTTCTCTGTACCACAGAGGAACCCATAAGGTTACGGCAGCAGAAGGAGCAGCTTTGTTCTTCACCCCTCGGATACAGGGGCCAAAAATTTCTGCTTTATGAGCCAGTTGCCAACCAAACTAAACTTTATTCTAAAGGCATCTAAGGTTACTTCTTTGACATTCACCACAAAAACTTGCCTTTTTACAGATATTCTAAACCAAAACCCCAAACCAAAACCCACAATATCCAGCCTTCAGGAAGAATTGGATTAAACAGAATTCTTCCCAAATAATAGTCAGTGAGAAATATTAATTCATGAACACAATTACAGCTATGGAATCATTTCATGTGAACTGGATTTCCATATTTAGGATGGAAACAAATGGTGCCAGGAAACTTATGTAGCTATGTGGAATTTTTCTTAAATGTGTAGTGCTTTTCTATGTATCCTTTCTAACTAAATGACTCACCTTAAATATCATGTTTTACAGATACATAATTCACCACCCCAATTACAACAAATGTTCAGTAAAGAGGAACAAAGTTGAGGTGTTGAACATTTTTATTGAAACTGCTCCTACCATACATAGGTCCTCGAAAGACCTATGTATGAGACAAAGAATCTCAGCATTTGAGCCATTCTTACCACTATAGCAATTTATTTAGGGTAAGGCATTGTCTCTAGAAGGAACCTATTAGAAATACGGGTTACTTGGGCCTAGTAACACAATTCCCACAATAACTATTATTCGAGCTGCATGAATTACTTTATCAGATTAATTAGCTGTCATCTATCAGACAATATGGCTCTGAGGAAATAACGCATCTTTTAATGGACATCATTGTCTGAAATATGAAGCAGTTTTGTGAGGGGCGCTTGCTTGGGAGCCCTATGCTGGGGGTCTGGGAGGCTAGAAGAGAGAGAAAGGCATTGATTAAAAAGGGGAAGCAGAGGAGAGAGAAGTGAGGGAAAGATTACAATCAAAGTTCTATTCTAGTCACCATTTTGCCTCATGTCACCTTAGTCTTGTTTTCTGTTTAAGTCTTTTTAATTTCCAGTGATCATTATGAGCTCTTCTTTGGCCTATGGCTCCAAAAACCAGCACTATTTCTTTCAAAATTAAAAGTGAAATGATGCCCCTGCCTTTTCTTTCTGCACTGTTATCCACATCTAGTTCTTCCCTCCTAAACACACAGTTAAGCAACCTTTCACAAGTTTCTGTGTTTTACTGGAGTCCAGCAACTGAGGGCCATTAAGTATTCCATGGGGACTTCTGAAAGGCTAGAAGTTACTGACTGTAAGACACAAGGAAGCTGGCTGAAGCCTGTTGATAGAAGCCTGAATGCCTGTGTCACTACTTGCAGACCTTGTCTTTATTTGTGCCACTACAACTAAATACTGAGGGCCAGTTCACTTACAAAGAACAGAAATTTCTTTCTCACAGCCTGGAGGGCAGGAGTTCAAGGTCAAGGTGCCAGCAGGTTCAGTGTCTGGTGAGGGCAGCTATCTGCTTCCAAGGTGGTATCTATCACTGCCTCCTCTGGAGTGGACTCACACTGTGTCCTCCCACAGTGAAGGAGATGCTCTAGAATCTCGAACCCTTTTATAAGGACCCTAATCCCGTCCATGAGGTTCTACTTTTGTGACTTGATCACATTTTTGAGGTCTTACCTCTTAATACTATTACCTTGACTATCAAGTTTCAATACATGAATTTTGAGGGACACATTCAAAACCTAAAAATATCTGACCAGAAACATTTCAAGACGAGACTGGCATTCATGAGAAACCAAATTGTATTGTGTTAAGTCACTGAGATCTGAGGGCCTTTTATTGTGCCACAGAATATTATTTATCTTTGCTACTGTAACTAGCCATCTATGTTGATGTGTGTCATCTCTAGATAGCAGGATACTTAAATCTTTTGTGCAAAACAGGACCTTAAAATGATTTAAAAAAAGATGTATATATAGGCAGCTCTACTTTGCTAAGGACATTTTATCAAATACTTTAAGTGCTTTGCATTCTTATTTAACCCTCACAACAATCTTTTGAGGTAGATTTATATCTTCCTTTTACAGTTGAGGAAATGGATTTAGAAAGTTTGTTAAAAAACTCACGGAAATGATAAATGATGCTGTTAATGAGCACAAGGGTGTGGTGGTGGTGATTCAGTCGGTCAGAATTCACACCGAATTCTCTTCCAATGTGTGACTCCGTCCTTACAGTTACAGGGCTAGATCCTGGAACTACATGGCAAGGTCACACCACAAACAGGAAAAATCCTGGGCTTGGAGAGAGAAAGAAATTATCATATCTCTCTGCCCACAAAATAGTTGAGAGAACATTTCCTTTATCTCCATTCTACACCGAAAAAAAATATGTGGAATTGATTTTCTGTGATTTCCCTTTTCTGCCCTCCATTGAAAGCCTTGATTATGCCCCAGTTTTCTGCAGAGAGAAAATTCTTACTGCTGAGTTATACATTCTGCAGATGAGAAGGTTATAACTAGGTTTCAACCGTGGGACATTTATTCCTCCATTGATACATGCGTGCGACTCCCATCAGGGGAATGGTTTTCTTAGAGGAAAAAATTCAGTTTCTATCCAGGCAAAACAAGGAAAAGAGGTGGACACAAGGAGTGGTAGAAATATGTACCCTGAAGGCAGAGGGGGAAAAGAAAAAGAGGGAAGCTAAATGGATGAAGTTTATTGGTTGTTCTTGGGGATAGGGAATGCTGAATTTCAAGTTTTCTTTTTTTAAGCAGAGAAGGCAGTTTTGCCTGAGTGATCACTATCATGATTGTTGTCATTCAAATTCAGCAAGAGAATGCATATGGAAGGGGCTTTCTAGGCATGCACATGAACGATATCATGATCATTGCCTTTATTAGTACAAAATCTGCATATGGTGCTTTTCTAGAAGGTCCCCTAGGATTTCCCAGTCTGATAAGATGGGGCAAAGAGAAGCACGCTGTGGTTCAGAGCACAAGCTTTGGGAGGCAGGGTTTGGGGTAAGAATTATAGAGCTGCTCTTAACTAAAATACACATTAGTTCAGATATGATCTAAACTTCCTAAGATCCATTGTATGCCTTCATAAGATAGGGATATTTTATTCTGAGAGCAATGAGACTAATACTTAGGGGCACACATTAGATGTCTTTTGTTTTGAAGATAATGATGATGTTGACTTATGCACAAAAAGGAGACACAAGAAGCAATAATAAAGGCATATTTTCTGATATATTTGATTAAATGGTTGTCTTAGTTTCACCAATTTGAAGGGCCAAAACTGAGTGAGAAGGAATCCCAGAGAGACTTTGCCAGGCAGTGACATAGACAGCTGGAAGGTAAAGCGCCCTGCAGGGCTCTGTGCCTGAATGGCGAGGTGGTGAAAGGTAACCATAAGTGAATCCACTTGTTTTTGCATGAGGCTCAGTTAATTCGACATCTGGCCTAGGATCTCAGTAAGGATCTTCTCACCAGCGATGGCTGAGATTTGCACAGAATGTGGCCTTAGCAGAAGGAGCTTGCAGGGAAGACGGAACTCAGGTTGGAAGAGAAAGAGGTGGACAGTCAGCCAGTTTTGTGTGCTCAGCCATGGCTTAGTGAGGTGCTGGGCCACCCTGCATGTGTCCTGCTTCCAGACCAATCCTTTCATTCTGACTTTTAAATGCCCATCTCACCATAGGAAATAATCATAGTCATTAGAGGTCTGAAGACAAAGATTCCTTGTTGATACTGGAAATTGTCTTATCCTTTCAGCATTTTCCAAGTTTCCCACCAGTCTACCAAAGAATATCATTTCTCTGAGGAACAGAACCCTCTATCTCTAATACTAAAAGTAAGGTGTTTATTTTTGAAACAACATAGATTTAAACACGGATAACAATCCTTTGTGGAAAATAAAAGCATCTTTATATTTACTTTAGTAAATAGAAACATAACACAAGTGAAATGATTTCCCACCTGCCAAACAAAATGGTCTTCTTTTGTAAGCACTGTTCCAGACAGTAGGGTGATGAAGACATGCTGGACAAGGGAACTGTGATGTGCTTGGCTGGTGTGGGCGTCTGTGCTGGCCACCAGCAGTTCACCTCACTCCATTCGGTTTCACCTTAGCCCGGGACAGTCACCTTGTACACACCAGACTGACAGGCCCAGCTGCCAAGCAAAAGCATCAGTTCTCTCCTCAAACAGCCATGTTTTCCCTGGGAGTTAGTTTGTACAGATTCACACAGGGTGAACGGGGCTTGTAGTCAAAGCAAAACTTTATAGACGCTGTGAAGGAGCCCAGGTTGGCCAGGACTCTTTATTGCAGCTTCTTTTTGTCAATTTGACAGGTCATTTCAGAGAGAACCTGGGAGTCCCACTGAAGGCCGCCATGAGATGTTAGGAGGCTGATAAGTGAGGACACACAGCTGCTTTTCTCTGGTCTCTGGCTGTTTCTAGATCCCTGGCCAAACTAACCCACCAGCACACCACAGGACCTCCCACAGGCCGAAAGGACATAAGTTTGCCTGTGACACCTTTACACTTATTTTTTTCTTGACTATTATCAATCCTTAAGGCTTTTTAGACCAGTTCAGGACTTCCTGGCTAAGTCCTCTGCCTCTCTCAGCCTTCCGCCATGACAGGAAATCCAAGTTCCATCTTGATTTTTAAAAATATAGCAATAGCACCAATCAAATTATGTGATTACCACTTAGTGGCTCTTCATTATGTGCTTGAAATTATGCTAAGCACTTTATTCACATTACTCTCCATGACTCTATGAAATCAATGGCTATATGAAGCAGCTATCTGTGTAGTGAGTACTTCTGGCACCATCTTGCTTTCCCTAGGAGGTCTCCAAGGCTGATTGGCACTACAGCTGTGTGTCTTTGTCTGAGGGGAACCTATGATGTGACTCTCAGCCCAGTAATGGGCCAAGGTAAGTTCTGAGAGATCTTCAGCCCAGAAGTGACCTCGCCATTTGAGGAATAGTGCTTTGTAGAAAAATCCTCATTTCTCTCCTGTTAGTGACACTGTCTGAGTGGGGTTCCTGTTTCTCAGAGAAGCTCACAGTGAAAGCTGCTTATTGCATCCACTGTAATGGACCTCACATCTCACATCTCACATCTCACCCATCTCCATGTGCCCTGGGATTGCTGCCCAAAACTTGCTTCTTGTTCTACCTCAAATTTGCCCCTGGAGGAATGCAAACCCAGTTATATGTGATTGGTCTCCCAGAACAGAGACTTACAAGTTCACTTGCCCCACATGTAGCAGGACCGGAAGGAGGACAGTCTTTTACCATCATATTGTTGTTTTTTTCAGACGTGTCTTAGCCTTCTTTCTCTGGTTAATTAATTAATTAATACATAGGTTTTTTTTTTTAAAAAGACTCAAGGTGTTAGAATATCACTTTCTATTTATTCTATCACAAATATTTGTCCTGAGGGTGTTGTTCCACTGAGACTGTAGACCCAAACTTCATAAGTTAATTAATACTGGAATGCTGTTGTCTGAAAGTGGCTAAATGTAATATGCCCCTAGAAGTGTTTAAACTTCATAGGAGCTATTTGAAATTGTAATGCCCTGACTAGAGAAAGGACTCTCTGTTAGTAGCATTTCAGGCATCCAGTGGTCAAGGAAACCCATGCTCCATGCCCTGCAGTGGGACTTTTCCTGAGCCTTCATCTCGTGCAGGTAGCCATTTGCTTACGGTACCTACTGATGCCCTCCTCTAGCTCATCATCCAAAGGGTTCCGCTGGAACTGGAAGGTAATGTTCAACCCCGCAGTGTGCTGGCCTGTTTTCTTTGAGCGACAAGAGTCCTGCATTCCTTACCATCCTGGTTTACCAAGGGACATGAAGATCTGTCTACGTGCCTTGGTTTCACAGCCTGTACAGGGAGGATAACACTTTCTTTGACTGGCTTTTCAGGGGATGATGTGAAGATAAAAGTCTACAGAGCCCTCCAGATTCTTGGGATGTAAGTAGATCATGGTCTGATGCTAATTCAGCCTTAGCTTGCAGGCCCGTGCAGGAAGTGTGACCCGGCTGGGCTAAGACAGCTGTGTGTCCTTTCTGGTCATTGGTCCTGTGAGTTCACCACCCAGGAGCCACCCCTTGCATGTGCCTCTCCTTTCTCCTTATTTCTTTTTATCTTTAAGGGGCCAGTTACGTTTTTATCTTTCATACTCATTACATGAAGGGTTAGGAACCATACATGTACAAATAGACATGTGCCACTTAATAAACGGCCCACTTCTCCTGAGGGGCCTGCTCAGTAACCAGACATTTAGATATTTATCACCGTTGCAGCAACATTCTGGACCCCCTCTGCATATCCGTGGATGGCCATATACACAATCAAGCATCACCTATTTTCAAAACAACAAGCTTCACAGTTTTCCCTTTTGTGACAGAATTGGAACTCAGCAAAAGCAAAACAAAACGACCATTGAAAAATAACACCTTCTCCTTCTCAAATTAATTCTTTCAGTTTATGCTTCTAACTCCATAAAAATGTGGTTTAACTTTTGAAGTTTTTATTAATATTTATAATGCCCTTTTGGTGCCCTTGAACCTCACAGAAACAGAGTCCTGATATAAATGCTTGGCGTCTAGGTGGATTGTAGAGCACCTAAATTCGACTGTAAACTTTGAAGTTTATACTTGTGTATATTTGACTTTGCTTTTTTCTTTGGTTTCTTGATGTAGAAGTTTATATTCTAAATATTTTTTAAAATGCAAATTTTAGTAGCTTATATTTTAATTTCAAAAATAATGCATGGTTGTAAAAAATACAGATGTGGGGAAAGAAACCAAGGGGGAGATCCATCCTTCCTGGCCCATTTTTAAAATCCCTGTGCCAACAAGTAAACAATATACTTTAAATCTTTTTTTAAGCAAGGACCCTGCTTATTTGAGGGATTGCGATAGTCTTAGGAGCTAGCCGGCAGTTATATTTCTCTCTTTACTTCTGAATATTAATAGATAAAAAAGTTTTAAAAATTCAGTAAACTATAAGAAATCAAAATCACCAGGAGGTGAGAGAATTGATGTTTTTCCTATATGAAAGTATATACTTTCCTACAACACATACATTATTAAGGAAAGGAGATAAGGAAACTCCATGCCTCACTATGTCCAGTCTGTTTGGAACCCTATCTCAAATACCTGCTGCCTTTTGTTTTGGGTAGCATCTTATCTACCGAGTGATTAACCTTTCCATAGAGAGCCCTGAAGTCCAATGTCATCAGAACAATTAACTTGCGTCTTTTGCTATGTTTCTCTCTTACTTGTTTTGACAATAAGGAACAAACACACAAAACAAAAACCCCTAAATTAGCACTAGTCTGCTATCAAAAGGTAATCCACATTTAAAATTTTAGTGTATCTCTTCCAGAGTTTCCTGCTGCAAATAAAAATATATGGCATCGCCTTATTACTTTCACCTGTCCACATTAAATTGTGAAATATTTTTCTAATGTCCAAAAATACTCTTCCAAAAACACCTCATAATTTTGGATGATTTTAAAATATTCAATTGCATATTCCTCATGTAAAATTATTTCCAGATAAGAGGGTTGGGTGGGCTGGCAAACATCTAACCTTCCTAAGTCATGTTTCTATGGTGGCAGAGGGGCTCTCCCTTACTGACCGGGGAGGAGACCTGTAGACAAAACACCTGAGTGAGTATCACTCACCTGCCACCCTCTCCCGGAGTAGAGTGACACCCCTGGCTGCTGAGATGGGACAAGGTAACGACAGCTACCCCCCAAAGCAACCCGGTGGAGTCCCAGGGCTTGGTGGCTCATCTCTTTGGAACTGCTGGTTGGTCCCCAGTCCACAAAACTCACCCCTTCAGGCCTGTTCATGCTCCTCAGAGGGAGGCCTGCTGCTGGGCTTGGATGAGCTGAACTCTGAGGGAAAAGCAGAAAGCTTGGAACCACAGCTTGGGCTGCTTCTCTAACCAAGCTCCATCTTCTGGTGACCTAGAAGTGGTCATGGGTCTGATTTCTGTTTCACTCTCAAGTTTTTTGCTAACACAGGTGATGGGGCCTAAGGAACCACAGGAAGTGTGGTTAATTACCTTCCTGTACGGCCAGGAGTATTATAATAGCTAAAATTTACATATTTAGCATTTACTCTGCGCCAGGCTGCAGTTTTTCATGGATCTTTCTCTTAATTCTGTGAAACAGTGTTATTATTACTATTTTGTGGATGACAAAAGTGAGACACAAAGAAAGCTCTTAGCAAGTGACTGGGCTGGGCTTTGCTCCTCCACCTTCATCTATTCCACATCAGAAACGGCATGCGTGCTTTTCTGTACATCAGTTGTAGCTTAAGCTTGTAAGTTCTACCTGACACTTATGCTGTCATATCTTTGACAATATTTTATTTTAGATATTGAATGCCTTTTAAAACCTTTATGGTGACCTTCTGGTTGTACAGAAATTTCTATTTGTTTGTGATGAGATCTATTCTTATTTTCCTCCGTCACTTTATTTTGGTTTTGCGCACAAAAGGTCCTTTTCCATCCAATAGATTTTCACCTATATTTTATTCCAGATTCCTGTGGTTTTATTGTAAAGGTATAAATGTTAGCATCTAGAAATTATTTGATGTAAGAAAGGCATTCTAGGTTTTTCATTCTTTTTGTTTTGTTTTTTACAAAATCAGCTAACTCCGTACGACTCTTTCTCCATTGATTTCTGGTACACTGATTTATGATTTTTGGTCTCTATTTTCCCCCATTGTTTTGACAACTGGTTTTCTGTAGTCATATTTATTTGCATATTACTCTGGTTTTATGGCACATTTCAATGTTTAGAAGAATAAGCCCTTCTCATTACTTTTATTTTTAGAAACTTGTTTTTTTTGTCATGGACATTCTAACATATATATTTAAAAATATTTTATCATGTTTCTGCTCAAAAATCTTACTGGTAATTTAATTAGAATGTAGTTAAATTTGACTAAACTCAATTTACAAAATCTCTTTCTGCTTCTAGGGACATGATTTTTAAAAATATTTGCTCAGTAAGGTGTTGAATCCATGTCCATGGAGTGGATTCTGTCTGGTTTGTTTTATTATTTTATATTCTTTAATACTATTGGTAGTGAATTCATCTGTAAATATTTATTATGACTTAACATTATTCAAAATAACTAATCATTGGTGGCATGTGGGCAATTTTTTGAAGTGCTTATTTGTGGCTTCTTTATTGAAATCATTGTTTTAAAGGCTTTCCTTTAATCCTCCTGAGTTTTCTTTGTCTAAGTGCCATTTAAAACAATGAATTTCATTGTTTACAACTTTTAAATGCATTTCATTGACTAGAACACCCAGAACAATGTTAAATAATAACAATTATCCCAAACATCCTTATTTTGTCTTTTATTATAATGTGAATGTCTCCGGGATTTCATAGTAAAATATAATAGTTCTTTTTGCCTTACGGTAGATATTTAGATGGGTTTAGATACTTGAAGTAATATTTCTATTTGTACAATGTTTTATTTTAATTTTGAGACAGAGTCTCACAACTTACTAGGTTGTCCAGCGTGAAGTCAGACCTGTGATTCTCCTCTCTTGGTCTTCTAGAGCACTAGGATTACAGACATGCACATCAAACTTAGCTTATAAAAGTGTTTTATTTCTGAGCAGCCGGGTCTAGATGTTGAATTTTATTGTGTATTTTTGTGTTACTTACATTTTGAAACATTCAACCATCCTTCCATGATTAGAATAATGCTCAGCGAAGTTTTGGAAACAACTGTCTTTGTGTCTACTGCATGTCTGAGTTTTTCGTGAGCAAGGCAGCTGATGTCTTCGTGAAGTATTTCTCTGCGGATACTTGCATGTCTGATTTATTTCACTTAATTTTATGGTCTCAAGAGTCATCTGTTTCCCTACAAATGACTCATTGGTCCTTCTTTATGACAGAGCATTACTCCACTGTATATTTCCCTTGTCTATTCATCTCTTGATGAGCAGATAGACTGTATCCAAGGTTTAGCTATTATTAATTGTGCTATTATAAACATGGATATGCATGTGTCACTGTAACATGATGTATTTAACACTTTCAGGAAGATACCTGGCAAGGATATAGTAAAGTCAACTAGAATTTCTAGTTTTAGTTTTTTGAACAATCTCCATACCAATCTCCATAGTGGTTATATATTCCCACTAACAAAGTAGAAAGGTTCCTTTTTCTCCAAAGCCCTGCCAGCATTTGCTATTTGATTTCCTGATGATAGCCATTCTTTCTGAAATAAGATAGAATCTCAGTGTTGTTTTGATTTTTATTTCTCTAAAAGTCAGTGATACTGAACAGTTTTTGTCATGGATTTATTGACCATTTTTACTTCTTCTGAGAAGTGTCTATTCATTTTTGCTGTCTAGTTTTGATTTGGTCTTTTATTTTCAGAAGTCTTTTTTTATTTCAGTTCTTTATATGTTCTAGACATTAGTACTTTTCTGAGAAATAGCTGGGGCATTTTTTCCCTTTCTATATGTGTGTCTTCACTCTGTTGGTTGTCTCCTTTGCTGTTTGAAGCTTTTTAATTTGTTATGATCCATTTGTTGGTTCTTGGTACTGTTTTTTGTACTTAGGGTTCTGTTCAGAGAGCCTTAGATTACACCTTGAGTTTTACCTATTTTATCTTCCAGCAGATTAAATGTCTCTGTTTTAATATTTAGATGTTTAATCCTTTTTAAACTGAATTTAGTACATAGTGAGAGGTTTGGGTCTACTCTCAATCTTTTGCATGTGGATAGCTAATTTTCCCAGCACCATGTATTAAAGAGGCTGTCTTTCTTCTAGTGTATGTTTTTGGCCCTAAAATAGTTGACTGTACCTGGAGTTGTTTATGCTTTTTCTGTGCTCTTCTATTGATCCTCATGTCTGTTTTTGTGACAGTACCATGCTGTTTTTATCACTGTAACTTTGTAATATACTTAAAATCTGGACTTGTGATACCTTCTGCTTTGCTCTTGTTACATAGGATTGCTTTCACTATTTTGAGTCTTTTGATTTTACATGATTTTTAGTATTGTTTCTTCTAGTTGGGTGAGGAATGCTGTTGGTACTTTGATTTGGACTATATTAAATTTATATATTCATTTTGGAAGTATGGTCATTTTGACAATATTTATTCTGCCTGTCCAACAACAAGGGATATTTTGTTAATGTTGATAAAATTTATACTGACTATACAAAAATGACGGATATGAGGGATTGAGGTCCCCTTCAATCTCCTTTTTTCAGAATACTTTAGTTTTTGTTGTAGAAGTCTTTTCCTTGGTTATCTTAATTCCTAAATATTTAATTTTTCTTGATGCTATGGTGAATGATATTTTTCCTAATTTCTTTCTCAATGAGTTTATGTTCTCCTGTTGTTTAAGGTATCTCTGATGAATTGTTCACTGACACCAGTCCTGTCTTTAGTTCTGATGCTCTGCCATCACACTGATTGCTTCTGCTGCCCATGATTTCAGTAGAAATTTTAATCTATTGAAGTTTTGTTTGGTACCTTTTGAGAGACTCTAATTCTTTGGATGCTGGATTTGCATCATTTTATTCACTGAATTAGCTTCTTATCAGTATCTTCTGTAGACTTGATGGCCATTTCATTTATTAGCATCATTAACGCTTTAGTTGTGTCAGTTGTGTCTTCTTTGAACTTTCCAAGCACCTTGTTGATCTATTTTTAATTTCCTCTGTTATATTTTCAAATAATTCAGCTCTGTGGCTTTTGATTTCCTTTCCTTCATTCTCTGCTGGGTCAGCTTTGGGAATGAAGATATTTTGTTCTCGTGTTTCCACTTTTGGTTTGTTTTTTGCTTGTTTTCTGTGTGGAGGCTTAAGGGATGATTATGTGGAAGACTTTGTTGCTAGTATGAAGAGTTCCTTGGTTAGCATCTGCTTTTCAGTGATACATTCTGGGTTTCCCTAACTATAGACCTTTGCCTCTGTCTTAGAATCTCACTACCTGTTTATTTGGGAGGGGGATGCTGCAGTGTGTTTGCCTCAGAGCCTAGTTCTCTAGGAATGGACTGTGGTATTGTTAACGTCACCAAGGCAATCCAAATCTCAGGATACAGAGAAACCACCTGGTGGTAACAATGCTGCCACCTTGGTTGTCATAATAAAATGAGAATTGATTATAGCATCAATACAATCTAGGTGTTGACATACCCTAATAACCAATAATATACCACCCTAAACCATAGAAGAGAGATCTATGATTACAGTATAAACTCTAGGAAAAACCAAATACTGACCAAATACTGACCTATAGTAAATGTCTACTAAACAGAAGAACTTTACTTCCACTAACAATAGAACAGTATTTAATAGTAATAGCATATAGTTAACTGTCTAAAAATTCATAAAACTTAATGAATATACAAATAAAGATAGAGCATCTTTATTTGAGATGGAGCATGAAATAGAGAAGGAACATGAAAAATGTAAATTTAAAACATTAAGCAGTAGAATATGAGAAAGAGGTGAGGAAAGTGAGATAAAAGATTCTACTAAGGATTAAAAGGACATTGATAGTATTAGATAAAAGTAATTAAAAAGCTTAAACAAAAAAGAGATAATAGCAAACTAAAGGAAAATAAGAGAAAAATTAAAAAGAGTATAAAAAGAGCAGAGAAAGAAAAAGGAAAAGAATAAAAAACTTTAAAAACAGAGAGAGAGAGAGAAAGAGAGAGAGAGAGAGAAAATAAAAAATAGGTTCGATTGTCTCTGTATTCGCAATGGGTGGTTTCCTTCCAGTACCTGCTGTCTTGAAATCCATCAAGTCATGTCCTGTCTGCCCAGCTTGCTAACGTATGGGTTTGTGAGGACCCATTGTCACAAACCCTAGGCTGTGGCAACCTCCAAACTAAGCTACATTCCCATTGTGTTGTAAATGTGAAAGCAACCAGAACACTGGTCTCCACTGGATGGAGGCAGCAGGGTGGGACTCAAGCAGACCACTGGACTCAATGCCATCAGCCTTCAAATCCAGTCACCTCTAAAAGCCACCACCCCTGGGCTTGGCCTCCCACCAGCAGGTGCTGGGTCCTCTGGCCTGAGCTTGGACTTCTCAGAGGACCTGTGCATGAATCTCACTCTTGTTGTTTGTCTCCCGTGGCTGTCTTTTACCCAGTAACTCTGGGTAACACTCAAAATCCCAGAGTGAAGCTGCAGAGTAGCTTTCCTTAGGCTCTGTCCCTCACCATCAACTCTTTCCCCAAATAGTGCCTGACTAAACTCTCTCTGGCAATATGGCAGCCCTGTTGCACTGTTTCTTCTTCAACTCTGTCCTGCTGTGCAGGAGTCACTCTCTTAACGACGCCCCATGGTGTTTGCGCAATTTATATCAGGTCTATTATTTTTCCCTGGCATTGCCAACTCTTGGAGCTTACCTTCTCTCCTGGGACACTGGCCTCCTGCATGAGAAGTTGGGTGGTTGGTTAGCACCTTTGCAGTCCTGTTCTGAAGAGAGCCAAAACGCAGAGGTGACTAGGAGTTGGTTTGATGTGGCCAGGCCACAGAATGCCTGGCGTGAGGTCACCTGGAAGCTGGCACTGTGAACGCAGCTGCACTCTGGGCACATCGCCTCAGGTGTCTCATACTGTTTTTTGCGCCGTAGCAAAATTCCTTGTATCTGACCCAAAGGGCTTGTTTCCTTTGCCATGTGAAACTCAGCTTGCAAGAAGGATAACAATATCAGGCCCTTTTATGACTCTCGTTTAATTAAGATAGTCAATTGTCTAGTAATTTACATCTGTACTTATAAGTAGGATTGGTCTGTAATTTTTCTCCATTCTGTTTTTATTAAGTTATTATCTTTATGTTAATGCTAAAAGGAAGTTGTGAGTTTTCCAATGTTTTTCTGTGCTGAAACAGTGTGTACCATGAGCATACTATCCCCTAAAAGCTCACAAAAGACAGGCCAGATAGAGACCAGGGATAAAGCTCAGTGGCACAAGCACCTGCCTGGCAGCCCAAATAGTTTTGACTTGGTAAGTTTATTGGAATTAATTCTTGTTTCAATTTTCTTCACTTGACAAAGAGCTATCCAGGTTTATGGCTTCTTATTGAGTTTGTTTTAGCCATTTATATTTTCTCAGAAAATCAATGAAATTTTAAAATTTGACAGCATATACTACTGTCTTATAATTTTAAGTGCCTGCCATATCTAAAGTTACATGTAATCTTTCATTTCTTGGATGTGTTCTAAATTCTCTTTCTAAATTTTTTGGACTTACCAGATATGCCAGAAGAAATGTTATTATTATCATCGTTATTATTTTGTGTCACTGGACCTTCACACTGAGCTACAGCTCAGTCTTTTTTATTTTGAAACAGGGTCTTGCTAGATTGCTCTGCTGCCCAGAGACTGGACTCAGACTTACAATCTTACTGCCTCAGCCTCCCAGAGTGCTTGGATTATTGACATGTGTCACTATGCCTGGCTTGCTTTCATTTTTATTCCTTTCCACTTTGGAAAGGTGTTTCTGCTTTTTAACATCTTAAATTTAATTACATTTACTCTTTCATCTGTGTTACTTCTGCTGGAATAAAAAAAATATACATTTGCTTTACCATTGAATAGTTTAGTTATATCTTATAAGATTTGATGCATACTGTTCTAATTATTTTCTAGTTTGTAATTGTTATCTTTTTTGATCTGATAGATACACACACACACATATATATATTTCCTAATTTGCAAATGAACTGTTTCCCTGTTGCTAGCTACTGATACTATTTCCTAGTTTATTTTACCATAGTTACAGAATGTGTGTTGTCTACTATTCCTCTATGCAATTTTATCAAAATTTATTTTTAACCTAATATATGATACATTGCTAAAATTATTCTAGAGATGTCTGAAAAGTATATGCACAAACTTTAAAATTGTAACAATTATGTCATTTAAAATTATTTGTTAAATCTGTTGTATTTTAGGGCTACTAGGTTTATCAAGGAATAAAAACACTGTTTGAAAGTCTGAGTTGTGTATATTTTAATTTCTCCTTGTATATTGAAGAACTGTGAACTTCATATGGCCTAATATTAGTTTCTAGGTACATCACAGTTCTTACCTATTACATGCACTTTTATTGTGAAGTCTCAACTTTGTAATCACTGTAAACTTGCAATTTTTTTTAAACTTTTTGAGACAGGGTCTTGCTATGTAGTCCAGGCAGGCTACAAACTCACGTTGTAGCCCAGGTTGCCCTCGAACTTGTGGTAATCCTCTTGCCTCAGCTTCCCGAGTTCACAGGTATTCCCACACTCCTGGCACATTCTTCGTTTTGTTTGCTTTTATTAATCTTTTATTTAATTGCCAATATTTTTAATACATATCTATAATTTTTAACGCAGTATATAGCTGGATATTATTCTTAACCCAATTCAAGAACCTTGATCTTTTAATAAAGAATTGTAATCTAGCCAGGGGTTTAGCTCAGTGGCACAAGCACCTGCCTGGCAAGTGCAAGGTCCTGAGTTCGATCCCTGGTACAAAAAAAAAAAAGTATTGTAATCTATTTATATTTATTTTCACAGCAGACTTGTTAATGTTTGTGTCTTTGCCTTTGTCTCTGTCTGTCTGTCTGTCTGTCTCTCTTTCAAGTGCTGTTACCCTATTTCCTTGTAATACACTAGAGTGTCTTTGGACCTTTTAAACTTATGATTGGAGTGCTTGCCTGAAATTTTAATTAACATAGGTAATCCTATATTCTCTAATCATTCCAAGAATGAAACAATCTCTTGACCTTTTACTTTGTTAGATGATGAAATTAGCATGCAGCAAACATTTTCTTATTATCTATGTTCATGAAAAAATAATTTTGTTTTTGTATGTTTACCATAGGACAAGTCTGAAATCTTTGCTTAGTTTTAGGAGCTACCCATTATAGCTCAAATAACAGAAGATGCTACCATGGAAATTTAGATCTTCAACATCAACCAGTCTAAATGCATTACAGTAACAAAACCATAGCATTTAAAAGATTTGCTCTAGATGCTAAACTGATTGGTAGCAGTGTTAGACCTAGAACACAGGTTTCTTAGTCACAAATCCAATGTTCTGTCTGCTATGCTCTATTTTTACTACTAGCAGTTGTACCTGTGAACAGCCTTGAAGTTATGTAGGGCTAGGGAGGGATGTGTAAAGGGAAAGAGCTCTGAAGCTTAGAGAAAAGAACAATGGAGGAGAAAGGGAGTGTTTAATAGAGAACAGGAGATGGTGTTGTCTTTTTGGAAATATCCAACTAACATGCAAGCTTTCCCTGCCTGCCTCTGTCGCCTCAGAAGAGGTTTGGACTTGGTAAAGCAATGTTCTGATGTGATAATAAGTCTTAAAGAAGACTTAGTTGGGTCTCTTTGGGGTATTTGGCTGCTTCTGTGCTCTGGATTTTCCTTCTGTTCTCTTTGATTGAATTGTAATAAGAAGCCATCTGGTGAAATATTTTGGACTTAACGTTGATGTGTAACATGCATAACAGACTGATTTCTACACTGAACACCCAGCCTCCGAATAAAAGAGAAAATAATGGAGTTCATTGTAATCCAAATAACATCACATTTTAATGGATTTTGATTGACATAAAGAAGCTGGTCAATTATCTTGTAGTCCAAAAACATAATTTTGGGGGAGGGATATCAACTTAGAAAAGCTCTGGCATGAGGAGACAGGCCAGCTTTTCTTCCCATCCCTCAGGATTTTCAAACTAAGCATGGTAGACTTAGTAAAATGTGCCCTGTGGCAAGGTGAGGAGCGTGGAGCTATAGTTCAGCTTCCATGAACATGGATACCCCGGCTGGTCCCTGTGTCTTCATAAGACCCTTTGGGTAGAACACCAAACAGATGCCCATTTGCGTGAGACACAGGTGATCACTAGTTTTTGCTGTATTTTCTTTTTTTTTTTAAATGATAACTACTTGCTGAATTTTTGAAATAGGAAGACTGAGATTTATACTTTCTGAAGCTTTTGTGGAAGGGCTTCCAGGTGTTTTTAAAGATTGCATCATCCTTATCTGTTTCTCCTCTTTCACCACATGCCTCTTTCTGTCAAGGAATTCAGTGTGGTTATGGATTGTAATTAAATAATTGTCACACATTCTGTAGACAGTGTTATTAGCCCCATCTTAAAGATAACACTTAAAAAAGAATTACTCAGGATCACTGAGCTCTTTAAATTGACAGATGCCCTGTGTGCACTGACTTGCGGGCTCACGTGGCCTGTGTGCCTACAAAACCTTTAGTCCTGTACACACAGCACTATTGGTTCTTTGGTAAATAGTCCCTTACTGAAATAGTTTGGGTGAAAATTATGCTTTCAAATGTGACCTCTTCCTTCCTGGCTGCTGGTAGCCTTTGCAGTATGACTTCAGCTGCACTGGGCAATGGTCAGTAGCTGTAATTCACTTCTTCCTACTGGGTATTATTGTGTGGAATCTCTCCAATATGTTCACTCCTTCATCTTCAGTTTCACTAACTGTTGAGGAATCATGTCATGCTCCCAGGTCAGTAACCCTGGTGACTGGGATACGGGTTTGTTTCTCATGTACTAATCCTATCATGAGGTCTTTTTGACCCTACTTCTTACTGAACTTGGTTGATTCTCAACTTGAAGTGATGCCTCTGCTAGATAAGTCAATTCTGTTACTTTTTAAACTTTTAACTCAGTTTTAAAGTTGATGCTGTGGTGACAATATGCCTTTGTCAAATGGGACAATCACTTGCTAGTGACTGGGAAATCATTTGTAAATATATTTCCCCCATCTGTACACCAGTAACCATACGTCATGAAAGTCAAACTTGCTGTCTTATCCGTGAACTTGCTCCACTGCATAGAGCAGAACGGTGTACACTACAAAGCTGTCATGCAGGCTTTGGTCATCTTTGTGATGTCAGAGAATGGTGATTTTGCTAACCCTGAAAAGGAGTCTGACGTAGTGACTTCTTAGCCTGAATGAGCACTTGTAAAAGCTGAAGAATGTTCACAAAATATAAACCCTCACGCTTCACCCGAATCACCTGAATCAGAATCTCAGGGGTCTTGGAGTCTGAGTTTTGAAGTAACTCTGTAAGCAATAACAATGCTGTTGAATCTACTGTGGGAGGAACCCTTATTCTGGGGGATGTTGGGTGCTGTGTGTGTGTGTACGTGTGCACATGTCTGAGGTACTAAGAAGCAGCACATCCAAATATAAAGGAATCTCCTGAGCTCTTCTCTCACTTTATGAGGAAGACGCAGAGCTCTTCATAGGGTGAGGCACTTGATAAAGTGTACAATTAGCCGAGAATTGTGAAAAACAAATGAAAACAAAAACCACTGTCCTGATTCTTAACCTAGATTCATTTTCTTTAAACTATGTTTGATCATTTTATGAAGTACTACCATTTACAAGTTCAATATTTTCCCCAGCAGAGGAAATATAAATAAATATATTCCTAGCCTAAACATTAGAGCATAAAATAGAATTTGAAAAGAAGTGAGTTAACTCAGCATTGCAGCTTCAGCACACGGATACCTGACAAATGTTAACTACTGAAATGTTAACACTGGTGACTGAAAAAGTCACCAGCGGCTGAGGCTGATTGCAAACAAGCTGATGTGTAGAAAGAAACACTGTGGAATCACCTAGGATTTGGAATTCTGTAAGCCTAGGAACAAATACTGACTCAACTGTGGGATTCTGACCAGTTCTAGCCCTCAGTTTCTGGGTCGATAAAATAGGTGTAATTTGTTCAAGGTTTTTGTTAGGTTAACTAAAATACCATGTGAGTAGTGTCTGATACTTGGTAACTAATAAACTGTTGAGTGCTTATTAAATGCCAGGCACTTGACAGATTACTAAAACTCACACTGACCCCCACCTGGGTGCCCAGAGATACCCACTACCTGCCTGGGGCTTGGAGAGTATTAAGAAGCTGAGACTGGAGTTTGCTCAGGCTCCTGTGCTGTGCTATCTTTGGAGTGAACGGAAGCTACGGCGATTTCCTCCTCCTCACTCAGAAGCTGGTGTCAGTCATCGCTCAAACTTATGGCTCAGACATTACACTCAAGAAACTGGGTGCTCCTTCCCTTTCAGATAATGTCAGCTGTGCGACCTTGAGTGCTTCCCTACAGTCTCTTATTTCTAGCTTTCCTCATTTGTAAAGTGAAGGTGATAATCTAGTTTGTAGGGTTGCAGTGAGAAAACCCAGTGAACTATCAATACTTATATTGCTTTTTACCCCCCAGCAGTGAATGCTGGTTCTCATCCTAGCCATGTCTTGGAACCTTGTAGTAAAATGTTTTTCTTTGATTTGTTTTTAGCCATATCCCTGAATTTAAGGCACTATTGCAGTAAGAGTGTTTGCCTTAGTTGTGTCTTCAAGCTCCTCCTGTCTGGGCTCTGCCATCTCTCTGGCAGGTAGTAGGTTCTCTCAGGTTTCGTGACCCTGAAAACCACAGAAGCTCATGTTCTGAGGGGGAAGATGGACCAGTATCTGAATAGCATCTCACCACACACTTCCCATGTGCTCAGCAAATGTGCTGACAGAGGAAGGAGTTCTGACTACTCTGCAGGAAGGAGCCTGGTTCCAAGGAGGCTCTGAGTGAAGTTAGTGCAGAGATGGTGACACAGTGGCTGCAGGATCAGGCTACTCGTTGTGTATGCCCCAGGGCTTACAAGATGAAAGCAGAAGTGGCTAGTGACACCTGTGTGTGTGCATGTATGGTTAGGTGGCTCAAACTTCCTTTTTGATGTTATATACAAGAAAAGATGTTCATAGTGAGGAACATCTGTGATCCCAGCACTAATCTGGGAAGCTGAGGCAGGAGGATAACAAACTTTAGCACAGCCAGGGCAACTTAAAAAATTAGTGAAACCCCATCTCAAAAAACAAAAAACCAACCAAACAACAACAACAACAACAACAAAACAAACAACCCCCCCCAAACATCTCTCTATATTTTTACTTTCTAAGGAGAAAGAATTTTTCATTAAAAACATGAAACAGCACTTACTAAAATTTATCTCAGGAACTAGCAGTCTGACAAGTTTTCCACAGTCTCAGCTTTCCTCACAGAAGCAACGCACAGGTCTACTACTGGGCCTTTGTAACACTTTATTCTTTGTCACAGAACAAAGTATTATAACACTCCTCCATCTCTCTCCTTTCTGCACGCTGTTTTTCATCAAATACCAAGATGAGGCAAAACCACAACCCAGGGGTAGAGCTTCTATCTAAGCTGCTGTCTCCGCCACCAAGAAGTGTGTGTTTGAGTGAGTTAAATAACGTCGGTTGCACCTTATTTGTCTGAGTTAACAAAATGGCAAAACATTAATATTGTGCTAAAATGCATTGTGGCAATTTATTAGCAAACATCACTAAATTCAAACTCAGCACCATATTCCATCTATATTTACAGGACAACAACTTTACATGCCTGTAAACACCTGAATATACAGAAGAAAGATAGGTGATGAGCTCAACTTACAAAATTGATAAAAAATGAAAACTATGTAATGATTTAAATTGTAAAGGGAAACTTCACTCTTCAGTTTTTCTTTAAAAGTAGTAATGATGTCTTACATTTTCAAGACAGGAAAAACTTTGCAGATGCATTTCACATACATTATCTCCTTTGCCCCTCAATATTCCTATGAACTAAGTGGATTAGTTATCATTATCTGCATGCTTTATGAGTGAGCAAAATAGAAACCAGCCTTAGCACATTTGAAATGTAATTTCCTTTACAAAAATTCAACTCGTCACCTCTTTAGAAAGTATAATCCATTGTGAAAAATATGTCAGCCTCCATTTATTGTATATGTGTGTCTAATTAGTGTCCTGTGTCTTTGGGGTAATATGCAGCATATTACCCCAAAACTTAGTGGTTTAAAACATCATTTTAGTATTTTAAATTGTTGTCACATTTTCTCTAGCCTTCAATAGCAATTGCTATATTATGGTATAAGCAGTCACCTTTGGCTTCTTCCACTTTCATGAACAGTATCTTCAAGGTTATTCCATCTTCTGTCTTCTTCCTGGTTTCAACTTTGGTATAGATGGCTCAGTTGAGTGGTTCTTCACCCACATCACTCAGCAGCCTTGGGCTTATGGGTAGGCTTGGCAGGCAAATCAGGATGGCTGCAGTCACCTGATACCACTACGGCAGGTTTGGCTGGGAGGTGGGCCCGGCTGGGACTGTTGATGGAGTGGCTGTCTACACATGACCTCTCTAGTAGAGTGGCTTTAAGGCAGTAGGAACTCTTAACAGTGATCCAGGGATGTCAGAGAGAGTTTTAAGAGATAGGAGGTAGAAATTGCCAATTTCTTAAGCACTAGAACTGAAATCTAGCCCAGCTTCATTTCTGCTATATTCTATTGGCCAAACACTTGCAGAGTCCACTCCGATTCAAGAACACGGGGTGTGGATTCAATCTGTCCATGGATTTAAAAAAATATTTAATTTTTCAACCCGCATTATTTGCTAGTACGTGACTGTCTGACTCAGTCGACTAACTGAGCATTGCATGGCCAAAGTTCTGGTTCCATTTCCCTCATTGCTTGGCTGTGTTTGAACTGAGACAAATGACTGTTGGGTTTTAGTTTCCATAATAGATAAAAAGGGAATGATGATAGCTGTTGATGCTCATAGCTTACAGGGATGTTATACTTTTCAAAAAAAAATCAGTATTCAAAAATTGCACTCTAAAATGCTCTAGGAAGTAGAGTAATAAATTACCATAACTAATTGGACTATTACCAATTCATCACATTTTTATATTGAGGGAGAAAATTGGGTTTCAATATTTTATAGGATCAACAGGGCCACAAAGGAACTTTGGTACGCACAAAACCCTCACACCACAAACATGCAAATCCACAGTTTAGCATACTTTCCTTCTGCGTTCCCTGTGCCAGGTGATGTATGTTTTCTCGCTGCATCTTTGCAACACCCTTTGGAGGTGGGTGCTGTTATTAACATCTTAATCATGTTTTCTGAAACATTTTTGCTCTGGAGTTTAAATTCTAACACACCCTTTGCATATTTATACATAATACATCTTAGAATCTAATGAAAACTGTAGTGCAGTCTGGAGGGGTTTTTAAAAAATTCTGTGAAAATTTTTCTTTTTAATTTTATATAAGTATTCTTACACAGTGAGATAAAAGCAGATCTATGAAGATATCAAAATGATATAACCATGAAAGATAAATAATAAAAGGAGAGAAAGTGTTAGAAGCTTGTTTTACTTATGGAAGCCAGAAGGAAGATGGGGGTGACTCTTACAGTAGAAGGGAGGTAGCCTAGAAGCCAAGAATGAGTTGTGCAACCTTGAAAAGTTTCTTGCCTCTTCCAAAGTTTCCACTGGTGTCTTGTGAAAGGGTGGAACCACATGACCTCTAAGCTCATGTCAACTTTAATATTCTCTTGTGATTCCAAGAAAGGGCGACAGAACACTAAATTCAGTAAATACATCTGCCTATTAAAGAAGTGGTGGTATGGGTTAGAGAACAAATGAAGAGAAAGGGGTATGGCATTTTGACCTGGA
This sequence comes from Dolichotis patagonum, assembly GCA_004027295.1. NCBI lineage: Eukaryota > Metazoa > Chordata > Mammalia > Rodentia > Caviidae > Dolichotis > Dolichotis patagonum. The sequence continues at coordinate 27,794 of PVJX010001859.1, forward strand.
AAATGTAAATTATTAAGATGACCATAGAGACTAGGAACATAGAAAGAAAACAGCAGACAAGGAGTAAAATACATATAAAAATAGTGCTAAGCTCAGGCATCAAGAAGATAATTTTCAAAAAGTTTGATTTATTCTTTCACTAAGTATCTATTGAACTCCTAAGTATCATGCCTTACTTTAAGTACTTAGGGTATAGTTTCTTTAAAAAGTTCTCTTCCTCATGTGAACAATTGGACTTAAATGTTTACAAGATGTTCCCCCCAAAACATCAGAATACACATTCTCAGCTGCACACAAGACATTCTCTAAAATAGACCATATACTAGCCCATAGAACTTGCTTAAGTAAATCCAAAGAAATTGAAATTATCCCATGCATATTATCAGAACATAGAGCAATGAAATTCAAAATCAATAGCAAAAGAATTCATAAAAACTCCACAAACACATGGAAATTAAATAACACATTCCTGAACAACCAAGGGGTCCCAGATGAAATTAAAGAAGAAATTAAACAATATCCACAGTCAAATGAAAATGCAAATATAATATACTGGAACCTGTGAGACACAATGAAAGCATTCTTAAGAGGGAAATTCATAGCAGTGAATCCTCATATCAGGAAAACAGAATGAGCACAAAAAAACCCCAAACAAACAAAACACAAAAAAACAGTCTAATGCAGCACCTCAAGCTCGCAGAAAAAGAAGAGCAAGTCAAGCCCAAAGCCCAAAGAAAGGAGGAAATTATACAGATGAGAGCAGAAATGAATACAATCAAGACAAAAAAACCCCAAAAAACAAAGGATTAATAAATCAAAGAGTTGGTTCTTTAAAAGAATAAAAATAATTGATAAAGCCCTAACTAACTTTATTTAAAAAGGGAAAGAAAAACTCAAATTCATGCAATGAGGAATGAAAAGGGTGAAATCATTATAGATTGTGTGGCAATTCAGAAGATCATCAATAGTTATTTTGAAAATTTTTACTCACATAGGATGGAAAACAGAAGAAATGGACAGAGTCCTAGAAACATTACCAAAGCTGAATCAATAAGACTTAAAAATTCTGAATAATCCAATGTCAGTTAATGAAATTGAAAATGTAATTAAAAACTTACCAACAAAGAAAAGCCCAGGCTCTGATGGATTCACAGCTGAGTTCTACAAGAAATTTAGAGAGGATTTAATGCCAATACTCTTCAGACATTTAAATGAAATTAAAAGGGAAGCAATTCTCCCTCTTTGCTTGAGGCAAGTATTACTCTGATACCAAAATCAGAGAAAGACTAAATTGAAAAAGAGAACTACAGGTCAACCTCCCTAAGGAACATAGATGCAAAAAATATTAGCAAACAGAATTAAGCAAATCATCAAGAAGACTATATACCATGACCAAGTGGGATTCATCCCAGGAATTCAGGGATAGTTCAACCCACTCAAATCAATAAATGTAACAAACCATTTCAACAGAGCCAGAGACAGAAATCACATGGTCATCTCAATATACCCAGAAAAAGCTTTTGAAAAAGCTTTTGATAAATAAACACTGTAGAGAAAATCAAAATAGATGGTCTTTACTTCAATCTGATAAGAGTCATCTGTGAGAAACCAACAACCAACATCATACTAAACTGACAAAAACTGAAAGCTTTCACTCTAAAATCGGGAACAAGACAAAGATGTCCACTATCACTACCCCTATTAAATATAGTTTTGGAAACATTAGCCAGAGCAATTAGACAAGAGAGAGAAATAAAAAAGAATAAGGATAGAAAAGGAAGAAGTTAAATTATCATTATTTGCAGATGACATGGTACTCTACATAGAACACCCCAAAAACTCCACAAAAGACTACTAGAATTAATAAGCAAATTCAGCAGCATTGTTGGATAAAGTCAGCACTCAAAAACCAATAGCATTTCTGTACACAAACAAGAAATTCCCTGAGAGAGAAATTAGGGAAACAATAAGTTTCAAAATAGTATCCAAAAATTGAAATATTTAGGAATCTATCTAATAAATTTTGTAAAAGATCTATATATTGAAAATTACACTACTCTGAAAAAGGAGATTGAAGAGGATATCAGAAAATGAAAAGATATCCCTTGCTCGGGGATAGGAAGAACCAACATTGTGAAGATGCCCATATTCCCAAAACTCATACATAGATTTAATGGAATTCTGATCAAAATGCCATAAGCATATCTCACAGACCTAGAGAAAACATTACCAAAATTCATTTGGAATCAGAAGAGACCTAAATAGCAAAGACCTGGACAACAAAGGCAAGGTAGGAGGTACCACAATCTCTGACTTGAATTATACTACAAAGCTATTGTGATAAAATCAACATGGTACTGGCAAATAACAGACCTGAGGATCAGTAGAACAGATTAGAAGATACAGACACAACTACAAAGACACTCAGCAACTGTATCTTTGACAAAGGAGCCAAACATGTTCACTAGGAAGAAAAGTAGCCTCTTTAATAAATGCTTCTGGAAAAACTGATTTTCCACTTGCCAAAGAAGTAGACACATGTGTATCACCATGCAGTAAACTAAAGTCAAAATGGATCAAAGATCTAAATATTAAAATAGAAACACTAAATCTACTGGAAGATGAAGTAGGCAGAAATTTTGAAGACATGCAGGTAGGTAGAGAGTTCATGAAGAAAACTGCCTGGGAAGTACTTCAAAGAATCAACAGCTGGGATCTCATCTTATTAAAATGATTCTGCACATCAAAAGAAATCACCAACCACATGAAAAGACAACCCACAGAATGGGAACAAATCTTAGCTAACTCAGTCCTCAGACAGAGGACTTCTATTTTGAACATATAAAGAATTGAAAACAAAAATTCAGGCCCACTCCAAATTCAAAAAGTCAATCCAAAAATGGGCATCTAAGATGAAGATGCTCTTCTGAGATCAAGAAATGTAGGAAGTCCATGTCTGGATCGTGTGTCGTAGGTACCTGATACGGGATTTACCTGGGAGTCAGGCTGCAAGTATAAATTTGTTAGAGCCACAGCTCTGGATGAGCGTCTAATGGAGTAAGAATAGATAGAAGAGATACCAAGTCCGGGACAGTCTGGGGACTGAAATATGTAGATAAGAAGTATTAGAGGAATCAAAGAAATCACAAAATTAGGAGAAAAACCAAGTACGTAGGGAGTCTTGGAGCACCAATTTTAAAAAAAAATGTGTGTTCAAGGAAAAGAGAGTGATCATGTCCAAAATTTCTGATCTTTGGCAGCTTGATAAGAGTGGCACCTACAGAGAAGTACAGGTCAAATCCAAATTGGACTGAGGTCAAGAAAGAGTAGGAGGAGACAAATTGGAGACAGAGGGTATGGTTGCTCCTTTGAATAATTTTACTATAAGGGGAATTACAGAAAGAGGAATAGCTAAAGAGTAATTCTGCTAAAGAAAAATTTAACAATATATGAGAAAATGAAATGTTTGAATGTTGATTGTGGTGGTCAAATAGAGGGAAAAATTGATGCAGAAGTGAGAAGAGAAATTTTCTGGAGCAATGTCCTTCAGTAGGTGAGTGGGATAAGATGAGTGAGAGGTGAAGGAACTGTCTTGACCTGACACGGCTAGGAGAGAAGGCTGCACAAATTACCATAGATCAGGGTAGGAGAGGAGACACAATGCTGGGGCTCAGTGAAGTGTGAGTGGCAATACTTTGTGAGTAAACTGGGCAGCAAGGTTATGAGCCCAGGATGTGGACAGTAGAGGTGTTTGGAAGTTTGATAAGGGAGGAATAGATATGAAAGAGCTTTTCAAGGGAATAAGTGAGGGAGTTAATAGACTAGGGAAACAATCTGATTATTAGAGGGGTGAGAACACATCATATAAAGTTTCCTAAATTTACTTATAACTGGTCTTTCTATAACTGTTATTCTCAGACCAAGTTACTTCAGGCTGATCATTTTCTAACGAGTATGCACAGAGCAAGATGCTCCTTGCAGCTCCAACAGAGAAGTGAGGAGAAAATGTCTAGAAGCAAAGAGAGGCCCTAAGACGCAGTTGACATTTTCTGGAACCCACAAATATTTTCTTGGGATTTTTTTTTTCCTGCCTTCTTCATTTCTTACTTCCATGACCCTTGTCCTTATCTGTGCAGGACTGGTTGTGGATAGGATTCAGTGAATACATCCACTTTCTGTTCAGCATTTGTTTTACTTCTTTCTGTATTTTGGTCAGCTTGTTCTGTAACATTCTCTAGTAATGAACCTAGTTCTTGGTGGCTTTTAACAATTGGGGTTTGTATTTCCCATGTTCCATGTTGTCTGCAGGTCAGTCTCACATATCTTTCTTTTGAAATCAAGGCTGAGGGAATATAGTCCATATATAAATCATTCTATGCTTTGGGCAAAAAGAAAAGAGCAGTGGTGAAACACACAATGGTTCTCAAAATTTTGGCATGGAAGTAGTAATTGTTGCTTTTTGTCATATTTCATTGGCCAAATCAAGTCACATGGTCAAGTTTGATGTCAATGGGATGAGAAAATATAAGCTTCTTTTCAGAAGGAAAACAAATAATTTGGAACAATCACATAATTAGCAACAACCTTTTCCAGGTGTAGCAGGAAAATCCATTCTCAAACAACATAATGGGGCAAATTACCTCTTCCCAACCATGATTGACATTTAGCCCTCACGGGTAACCTCAGGGTGATTAGACGCTTGGTCTGAATTTCTGGGTATAATTTTATGTCTGGCCCTGTGGGTTATTTAGCTTTAGAATTTACCATACCTTACCATCAGGGAGGCAAGTCACGTATTTCATCATATACATTATAGATATGATATTGTAATGGTAAAAGCAACTATGTTAAATTTTACACAGTCTTCTTATAAGCTGGAAAAACAAGCTCCATCCAGGCCAAGCTTTTGATAACTTAAGTTCTACAGAGCAATTTTATAATAGTAAATGATAAATAATAACAGCGGTACTCTGCTTGCAACTTAGTAAAATAGAAATCCAGATACGTTGAAAATTCTCCATTTGTTTGTCTAGCAGGAAGATTTTTGTAGCTTGACAAAGAGCATTTATTACTTCAAGATGCTGGGTGACCAAGTCGGGAGCCTGTAATAAACAACTTCCTGTGCCCAGAATGGCACCCTGCATAAAGCAGTGGGTAGTGCTGAGGGATTTGCTGGCCGTGGCTTAGCCATACTTTTCATGGACACGAGAAACAGACTGGCAGTGAAGATTGGATGACTGACATGGATGCCTGGTATAGTGGCTTAAGAGTTTCCGTGGTTCCTCTGCTAACACAAGAGGGGTCAGGTCTGCTTCTGATTTGTCCTTTAGCTGCATCTGAGTGAGCATTTTCCCTCTTTGTTTATGAGTATGTGATTCTGACAGCTGACAAAGGACATTCCAAGAACTTAGCTATTGCCCAAATTGTGTACCGCTGTGGGAATTTCTCCTCGTAGATTCGTCCGATGACCCTGCTCTGGAGAAAACGCTCAGGTAATGCATTCCCAGTGGTAGCTCAGTTCCCATCAACTCACCACTGGTGCCCTCATTAGGATGTTTTTCTTTCTTCAAGAATTGGTTTTCAGTCCATCTCAATCTCCCACCACAGTGAATTTAGTGTCCATGAAGGAGACTGAGGAACTATCCCCTGAGACTACCGCTGGTTTATTTTTAGTGCAGGCAGTTGGGAAAAATTACTTTCTCTTACTGACTGTACCAGGGCTGTTTTAAGTCCAACTTCGAATTCTGTACTTCTCACACTGGACTGACAATGAGCAGATAATCCATACTTTCACTTTAAAGGTGGAGTCATCCTAATACGATGACCAAAAACGATTTGCCAAGGGTCACCCTCACACTCCCTTATAGCAGTGTTTTTATTTGGTCTGTTAGTCTCAGGTCTTAAAATGTTTTAACTGTGTAAAATTGCAAGTTAGTCTGACTAAATTGGTCAGATTGCTAGTAAAAGCCCCACTCCTTAGATCCCAATTGATCCCCTGAGCCATCTGTACTCCCTAAAATGTTATTATTACTATCAAAGTACATGCTCAAAAATTATTTCCCTTGGGAACACACACCTCACCCAGTCAAAAGGATTACATATACATATATATATATATATATATATATATATATTTTTTTTTTTTTAACTCACTCAGTACTCATTGTACCTGTTGTCTTATTTGTTTCTTTTTATCTTATGTCTCATTCAACATTATTAAAAATGCTACAATCTTCCTAGATTCTTGTCTACTATTATGTTGAACCACAAGAAATTGCCAGTATTTACCTGTTTTTGACCTACAAAGACAGTGCTTTCATACAGTTCAAGGTAACTCAATTGAATGAGGAAGTAAATTGTTAAAATTCTCATGCAGAAAACTGCAAATTATTGACCAAGTTAACTACTACTTGATAATATGGAATGGAATTCAGTGTGTATCCAAGCTTTAACACAATTCTTTGTAATATGGAGGGTAATTAGCATATTAAATGAGAATTTAATATTTTGGAATATTGGAAGGGAATATAAACTTCTGATCAGAAAAAAACGTGGAACCGAGATGCATACATGTATGTTAATGTGCCAAGATTCTCTTTGTGCAAGGGCCGTGACTGTTACTTGGCATGTGCAACTTAGGTCTTTGCAAAACTGACTTTCTCTTGCTCGCTCTCTGTCTCCCTCCCCTTTCACGTTCAGACTTCTGAAAAGAGGAGGCTACATTCATTTTTTTCACCATCTCTCTCTTAGTCATTGTATACCACACTGTAAATCTGGTTTCTGTCCCTAACACTTTTTGTAAGGTCACTAATGACCTTTGGTTAACAAACACAAAAGAATCACTTCTGGTTTTATCTTATTTAATTTCCCAGTTGCATTTGCTACAATGGGTCAAGATTCGTTTCTCAATATTTCTTCTCTTTCCCTGATGCACAGGGTTTATAGTTGTGCTCCCACAAGCCGGATGTTTAGCCTCTGTAGGGCATGAGGTCTGTGCTTTTGTCAATTTATCTTGGGATTATCTCAGTAGAGGTACTGGAGGGTCCTTATCTGAATGAGTGAAAGAATGAATGAGTGAAAGAATGAATTAGTGAATTTATGGTGCTGTATTAATTATTAGTCATTGCAAATATTTAGTTTCACTTTGTTTTAATTCCTACTTTCAGGGACTCCTCCATCTGATTCACTTCTGCATACATTTTTAATAATGTATAGCTGGCAGGATGCCCCATTCGGCTGTTTCCAACTCAGAAACTCTACTAGATAGTTGGGGGCAAGGCAGGTAAGGTGACTAGTGGCTCCTTTTCACATGGCTTCCTCTAATTCTGAGCAGTTAGAAATAGACTAGGTCATCAGTCATTTTTTTTTAGAAACTCCTAACTCATATATAAAAAAAGGTTTTTTTTCTTGTTTTGCTGTCCATGGGATGTATCACTTAGAGATCCAATAAAATGTATCAGCAAATGATCACTTGTTTCTTGCTTAGCCATATGACCTGACAAAAAGGTTAAAAAAAATTCAGAAGACTCAAGGAGAACAAAAGAAACACAGCAACAGAAAATGTGACACACACATACACTTTATGCAAGTTTAATTTCTGTTGTTTTGGTTGGAAAACAGCTGCAGGTGTCCTCTAATTATAACCCCATTTTCACAAATATCAACTGTCATATTTAATCTGTTATATTTGCCATATAGCCTACTGTTACGGAGCATTTCTTTCATTACAAATTTAGTAGCAGAGTTTCGAATGCTCAAGCTAACATTCAGGCTAGTCAATTAATGCATTATTTACAAGTTAAATGTTATTAAAAACAGGTTCTTAATTTGCTAATGATTTAGTAGACCCAAGGCAATATTCCAATTTTTTTTTTTGAAAATAGAAGAACATTTAGAACAGTTGGGGTAGGAGGGATGTTAGGGGTATTTTGGCCTCCCTCATCAGTTTCTCAATTTCCTTTCTGCTTTCTTCTTTATTGTATGTTGTTTTTGATGCCTACATTAACCAGTTATGTCATGGTTGAGAAGACAAGACTTAGGAAAAATAAAAACACCATAAATACCACTGTGAACGGTGGCTTTAAAAATCACCAGGCAGTTTGGAGCAACACAGTACACATGTTCTCCTCCCAGTCCAGTGTATTTTGATTTACACTGTCATTCCAGCAGCACAGCAGGTTAAGAAGGTTAGAAGTCAAGGAAATTAAATGTTATTAGCATTCCACTGTTGTAAGACTATGCAAACTGAATATATGTCTTTTCAAATACCCTGAAATAATGTAGTGTTTCTAAGGTTCTAGGGTCTCAGGATTACCACAATAGTTGGGATTTTGTTCTTTGTTTTAGCTTCTGTCTTCTTTTTTGTTGCACTTAGATTATGTTTTAAGTCTGTATCTTTCATGTTTTATAATTTCACACACACTACTTATCAAAGAGAATACAGGGTGGGGGAACTCGTGGGTAGATAAAGCCAGTTCCCACTGGGCATGCCTTATTTCTAGTTGTTTTCTTGGCCAAGGGTCCTCCATTTTCTGCTCTCTGCTTTCTTCTCATTTATTTCAACTTTCTAAAAAGTTAAATTCTACTTTCTTAATGAAATTGTGTTAATTTTAACTCTAGCCCTCAATAATTGTCCCCCTCTCTGAATTTGATTTGTTTCTTTATTTGATTGCATAAATTAAAGGTGTACATTATGGTCTTATAAGCACATTCAGAGTGAAGGGATTACTACAATCAAGCAAATGAACTTATTCATCATTTTTGTCATAAAAGTTCCTAAAATCTGTTCTCTCAACAGACTTCCACTATACAGCACAGAATTATTAGCTATGGCCCTCATGCGATACAGTCCCTTTTCTGCGTTCCTATTGCTCTTGCTTGTAACATATAATCATTCACTCATGTATGTGGTGTTACATTTTTCTTATAGCCATTTCTCTATGAGACAAGCTGTGCTGTCAGAGAGAACTGCTATGGATTGGTAGTGTGACCTAAGGCAAGTTATTTCCTTTCCCTAAGTCTCACCTTTCTCTTGCCTAAAATGTAGACAAAAACCTTTATTGAGTTGTAAGAATTAGTGAGATTATGTATGTGAAGAACGTAGTTAAATGGTAGTACCCCAAAGTAACAAGCTGGTTCTTGCCATAATGAAATAAGACTCTCATTTCCCCTCTCTCTCCCGCTTTCTCTTTCTCTCTTCATATAGATATGGGCCCAGCATAGTTCTCAGCTCATGTTTGGCACTCAATAAAATTTAATTCCCTTTGGCACAATAAATAGGTCAAAGCGTTTCTTGATTTCATTTTCATTTAGAGATTTAGAATAAAGTTTTCTCAGGGGCAAGGACTATATTTTTTTTTCATACTGTTTAGTTTATATGGATAAATGTTCTAAATGTGGATTTGCGAAACATGCTACGCATCTCTCAGGAAATCTGAGCAGATCTGGTGCCTCCTGCCCACACCAGTGACTTGGGTAAGGCACTCATTTGTTGGTTCTCCCTCACTCCTTATCTTGTTCTTCCATTGTCTCCACTTCTGGGACCTGTAGCCCTTTGCTTAGGCCCTATTTGACCTCAGACTAAGTAAGGAAACAATTCAAATTATAAAAAAGGCGAGACTTTAAACAGTGTGTAGAGTAGCAGTACTCTAAGAGTTGTTGAGATACCTGGGAGAACGTCAACAGAATAAAGCTGGGTATGAAACTCATTCATTCACCTATTAAGACATGTTCATTAGGCACTTGGCATGTACCACACATTCTTGAGTGTTGGGGATACATTAGTAATCAATCATACTCTGTCTTAGTTACTTTTCTCATTGCTGAGACAAAATACCTGACACCCAAGGTTAAAGGAGTGAAGGCTTATTCAGCTCACAGTTTGTAGAGGCTTCAGTCCGTAACTGGCTGTTTCCAAGGCAGGGTGGCACATGACAAAGGGGCAACAGTTCATGGTGGCAGAAGACAGCAAGAGCAATAAGAAGAGGACAGAGAGAAACCTCTTAGTATCCTTTTGTATCCAGTTTACCAGTGCCAATCCAATCAGTGGACTGATTCAGCAATCACCCACCCTTAATCCAAGAGCCCTTAATCAAGAATTGCACTACAAATCAGTCACGTTCTCTAGATTCAACCACCTCTGAAAAAATCCTATGACTGCATGAGGCTTTGGAGGATATCTAGATGTGAACCATGGCACATCTCATGGCATGGAGTTTGTAGTGGAGGACCACAACATAAACAAGTCAATCAGCATGCAAAATCATGTCAGGGAGTGACAAGAGCTTTAGAGACAAAAATGATGGGTGAGTGTTAGGTTTTGTGCCGGAGGTAGTGCTATTTTAGGTAGTGTGAACTAATTAGAATGAATGAAGGATGAAGGTTTGTCTGGAAAGGTGAAAATTGAAGAGACCTGCCTAGAATGGTAATGCCCCACCATTGGTCCACTGCCTACACACACATACACAAACACACACACATCTCTGTGTCTTAGGGATGGGCTAATAAGACAGAATCAAGATCCTGATACTTAGAAAAGTGGAAAGAGATTTCTCGAGGTGAGGTCTTTTAGACAGAATAGTGGCCTGCTCCAAAGCAGCCCTGAAGATGTGGCCTTTGCCTGCAGCTCTGTGTAAGGAAGGGCCTCTTGTAGGGAAACTTGTGGGTGCTTCAACCTTCTGTCTCTCACCCTCCTATGTGTCCCCTGCCTGTCCTGTTCAGAGTGTCCTTCAATTTCTCAAATAAAATGAATATCCTTATATATAAAACAGAGTACATAAAAAGCACCATTTATCTCATTTAATTCCATACAGTTTTGATCATTAAATACTTTTATCCTATTTGATAAGAAAGGAGACTGGGACCACTCGCGTTTAGCAGAGCTGTGACTGAAACTCAATATTTTGGCTCCAAGTTCAGTGCTTATTTTGATGCTGAGTCCACAGGTCCCTTAATCCAGCTTCGCCCCTTTTTCTGCCACCCCCCCCCAAGAGCAGTGACATTAATAGATTGGATGATCTTTCTCCTACAGGATCCCACCATTTCCATCTTTTGATCAGAATAGGATCAGAGCTCAGGAAATTGAGAAGTCTAGGCCCAGACGGCTAAGGGCAACTCCATCAAAAGATCTTGACTTTAGTATTCTGACTTAGTTTAAATGCTATACATTTGGGTGTGCTGATTTCTTACTGCCACATTAAGATGTCAGGTATTTTCTGAAAGGTAATATTTATTTTTAAGTATGTGTTAAGGTAGCTAATTCTGAAACTCAGATGAAATTTAAGACAATTGTTCCTGATCCGGACCATTCCACCTAGTGGGGCTTTTTCCTTTCCAGGGCAACCCACTGCTTTCTGGGTCTACAGTACAAGAACCTCAGTGATGGATCCTCCAAACTCTGGGGAGCCCAGAGGCCATTTCTTCTGCAGGGTGAACTCTTCTGAACAGTTTACGGTGTCAGGCAGAGTGCTTCTTTTGGGTTGCAGTTGGAAATTGTAGCTTTTTAAAAATTTAAAAGCCAGTGTTCTATGTCAGGATTCCAAAGAATATATAGGATGCTACTGCACTTTTAAGGAGATTGCTCTTAAATTTTGGAAATACAAGATGATGAATGTCCACATGAGGCCATTTCTCCTGGTATATGGGTTCACAAGGCTGAACATTTTTAAAGGCACTTTTTGGGAAACAAAACACTCCAACTAATGTTTTTAATCCTTGCAACAATGCTGCATGGGGTAAATATTTTTCCAATTCCCATTTTATGCTTCAATATCACTTTATATTTCTCCTTCAAAACACTGTAATCTTGTAATTATTCAATAAGTTAATTGTTGTACTTATTCGTTTAACATGCAGCAGTTGAAAAGACACGTTTAAGAGCCAGATAGACCTGGCTATGATTCTTGGTTCTAAAACTATGAGCCCTGTGACCTTGAGCAGCTGTCTTAATGTCTCTGCTTCAGTTTCTTCATCTATAAAATCTGAACAGTAATACTATAGTCCTCAAATGGTTGTTTTGAGTTTTAAGAATCATAATGAGGACAGAGATCTATGAAGTGGATGACATGAGAGAAGCAATCCACAAGTGTTAGATGTTGTTGCTATTATTTTATCACAAATAGAAGACTACGAGTTACATTTTCCCAAGGACATTCCTCATTTACCAGTTGACTGGCATAGTTACTAGTGGTGTCCTTCTTCGCCCTCAAAAGTGCCTCAGTTTGCAAAATTCTGGATCTGGAGAAGAGATTAGTGGTTGCTCAGGGCAGGGAAGGAGTGGAGGTGAGGAGCGCAGAGGAGGACATGATTATCAAAAAAAATAAGATGCAAAATCTTGGAGAAGGAACTTCTGTATCCTGATTGTAGTGGTGAATATATGAACCTGCACATGTGAAAAATTGCCCAAAACTAACACATACACAGATGAGTACAAGTTAAGCTGAGAGATTCTGAATAGATTGATGGGTTGTATTAATATCCATCTCAATTGTGATAGTGTACTATTATTTTACAAGCTGTTTCTAGTTGTGGAAACTGGATAGAGAGTACACAGGATCTCTTTGTATTATTTCTTATAACTCTGTGTGCATCTGTGATGATCTCAGAATAAATAGTTTAGTAAAAATGATGTCCTATTTTGGAAGATAAATCGTATGGTCATTCATTCCAGTAAAAACACCCATTGTCCCACTAGGGCATAAGCACCCTCTGTAAAGGAAGTACCATAGCTTCCTTTAGTTGATTTTGTTTTTCTTCATAGTGCTCACTTCTATATGACATGTTTCTTTTTCCAAATAATTAACTGACTACCTGGTAGATGCCAGGCTCCAGGTCCAGCAATGAATGAGTTGTTTGTGAAACTAATGCTCTAGAGTGGGGAGATAGGTAATAAACTATACATTTTATCAATTACTTAACTTGTTGGAAAGTGATCAGTTTGATGGAAGGAAGACAGGTGTATTAGGTTTATGAAGAGGAAAAGAACCAATGGGATATTTGAAATATGAAACTGACACATGCAGTTACAGAGGCTGAGATGTCTCAAAGGCTGCAGCTGGTGAGCTGGAGCCTGTGGTATAGTTTCTGTCTAATTCCAAAGACCTCCAGAGAAAAGAACTAGGAGTGTAGTGACAGTTCCATAACTTCATGTAGGCTTGAGACCCAAGAGGAGCTGATGTTCCAGCTCAAGCCTGAAAGCAGGAAAGGGCTGACATCTCAGTTCAAGTGGCCAGGCAGGAAGGGTTCTCTTGTACTCACACCAAGCCAGATTTTTTGTTCTACACAAGTCTGGGGTTGTCTGCATGATCGCCATCCCTAGCAGAGGACCTCCTCCTTTCCTTAGCCCGTGCATTCAAATATTCATCTCTTCTAAGGTCACTCTCACAGACACACCCATAGTAACACTGGACACCTGGGGATCCAGTCAGGTTGATCGGCAGATTCACCATCCCAGCAGGATGGATGTATGTAGTGGTGTGTGTGTGTGTGTGTGTGTGTGTGTAGTATTCATGGGGTAGTTATGTAGCCTTATAGAGAAAGGGATATATTAAAAATAAGATTTGAAAGAGAGGATAAATGGAGCCCTTTATTGGTTTATTGCCCATTTTCTTCCATCGGAATAAAAAGGGAGTGAAGACAGAGACTGGCTTTTTACCTGTTATACCACTAGTGCATGGGGCATAGTAGATCCTCAAACATATTTTCTTGGTCAGTGATTGCTAGCCTTTTAGAGGCCGAGTGCCCAAACTACATCCCCAAACCCACTTATGTATTGCAAAGTGCCAACAGTGCAATTGAACCTGAGTACTGAAGTTTTAGTTCTGAAAAAACAACTGTTATAGGGTGCTCAGCTACTGGGGTGACCTGGCTCACGTGCTGACAGAGAGAGCTGTGGCACGCACGTGAAAGGCTCCCTGCCAAAGTTCTATGTGAATGGGTAGCTGGTGAAAGTCGGGGACTGCGGTTTATTTCAGTTATACTTTTTGTACTGCAGTGCCTTGTGTATCTAACGTAGTCAGTTAGCGTTGTTATGATTGTTTTTCATGGATTTCTATGATTACTTACAATCAGCCAATGGGAAATATCACTGAGGATGTGTACTGACCTGTTCTGTTAGATATTGAGTCCTTAATCCTTCGGCACTTAGAAGAGTTCCTGGAATATACACAATACACAGTTAATAACTGTTATTGTCCCGATAAGCTCAGGTAAGGGGGCTGAGGCTCAGAAACACTGAGTGATTTAAAAATAGTCTCCTGGCCAAGAAGCAACAGACCTGGAGTCTTAACTTGGACTTTCTAATTCTCAAATGATAATATTTGATCTATATCTAATTGCTTTTAATGCAGAGTCTCGTCTGGATGTGGCCTCTCTGTCCCCCTGCCCTGCTCCTCCCTTGGGGCATTTAGTTTGTCATGTTGTGGTGCCATGTCTCCTGAGGGACAGGTAGCCAAGTTATGTTGAATTATCGATGCACACACCTCTCAGAGGACAGCATCTCCTCCAGATACCACAGGGGCCTGTTTCTCACAGTGACAAGAGCAGGAAAGTAATGCAAGCTTTTGGCCACTGTTGACTTTTTCAGACAGCAGTGTTGTTCAGTTTTAAAGACTCCAACAGGAAGTTGCAGACTTTTAAAACTAATTTGGTGTTTATTCAACTTTGCAATCACTTCTATATACTATCTGTGTTTCACACACCGTGAAACGGTGCTACACTGTGCAATTGAATTAGTTGTACAGTGACTCAAAGGCATTAAACAATGACTTTGATATTTTAAGTACTGACTAGGAGGGATTTTTAATTCCTTCCTCATAATGAAAGCAACAAAAAAACCCAGTTACACAACCCTGGAACACTTACTCTCTTTTCTATTCTGGGTGGACCCCACTGAGACAGAAAAAAAAAAAAAACCTTGGAGCATTTAGTTTGCTTAATGGCAGAAGAAAAATTAAACAAGCATAGACGTGCAACCTTAATGACACCCAGCAACACTAGAATAACAGTTCCCAGCTTCTAAAACCTGTTATTTAATATAATGGGTAAATCTTGTGGGAGCTTTTCAGGTGCTGCTGAGTCTGAAAAAAACAGCTACTTTGTGAGGAGGGGTAGGGGCAGAACATGCCAGGCGCCTGGCTGGTGCTGGTGGCTTCGGGAAGTCTCGGAGTGGAAGCCGAGGCAGGCAGGAGCTGGCTTCCTCCCTGAAGCTGGGCCTTCTGAAGACTGCCCTTCTGAAGGCTAGGCTGAGTCCCAGAGCTGTTAGCTCTGCCAAGGACAAAATGGAGCTCCTCACAGAAAAGCCTTTCTGGAGATATAGTGACAGGAAGAGGGGCAACAAAACTCAAACAAAACCCACAACAAGTGAATTAGTGTCGTGGAACTATGAGCATTAGCTGGTAATATTTCAGGGCAAAGCACCTAAGTGATGATTCACATCTGACGATAAATACCCGAATAGCTGTTGAAAGCTTGTTTGATTTTCACAAAGAGGTTTAAACAAACATTCGTTTGTTCATTAGTCTTAAGCAGCACTTTTATGGCAGGGGATGCATTAAACCTAACATACGTCTGTGACCAAGATATTTGGTGGTTTTAAAGATGAGGACATGAAGCCATGCATATCATTTATGCTGAGCGGCCTTGAACTACCTGTAATAGAGTGAGATACAGTTATTATGGATTAATGCTGTGAATCTTCATCCAGAGAGAGAAAACAAACAAGCAAGAAGGAAGATCGCGTCTTTGGAGATAAAGATGTAGAGGGTCCTCTTCTTTCTGCAACTGCTATTGAGTTTGCATAAACTCATTTTATTGTTGTTGTTTTTGCAAACTTTTAAAAAATGCAAGTGGTATAAATCTGTTCTCTAAGGTAATTTATGCTAAACTGGTATTTTACCATCATAAATTCCTTGCTTATGGCAATCTCCACTCTGGTGGCAGGTCGGTCTAGGTTACTGAGCAAATGACCACTTCAAAATTTTTAGGGTAATTGCCTCTATAACTCGTTTAGCACAGGGCCTGTCAGGAAATCTCTAATTGTCATCGACGCCTCTGTTCCCCTTTTCTGTCCTTTTCTCTCACATTATTGTGGTAGTGATGGCCATTCTCTGCTGCAGGGTAACCGTCACCTGTCATCTTCTGCAGCACCTGGATTTTGTCACTGTTACAGCCTTTGTTCACACAAATGTGATGTAGCCTCTGATGAGCTCCAGGGTGGCTTGGTTGAATCTGCTTCTTCCCTGGCCAGGTCTCCATCTTAGGTTACAAAACCATTCATTGAGAAAAGGCAAGTCATGGTAATGGGCTTAGGGTGAAATGAAGAATGGAATTACTATTAGCCAGGTCTCCTGGTTTTACTTTATCTTTTTTCTTTTTTTTTTTTAAACGGATGCTGGATTTGTCGTGAGCAGATTCAGCAGCCTACTTCTGTCTCTTCTCTCATTAGTCATGTGTGTGGGCATGGAACGCTGATACGTTAGACTCATGGCCAGGAGCTCCGATTGATATGTCTCTTCTTAGGGGGTTTTTTCATCAAAGTGCATCATAAAATATGTTAAATACTCACTCCTAAATCCAATTCATTAATTATCTTGCTTAAAATATACTTCAAATATATCACATTTGACATCCTATGTCACTGATAGCAGAAGTAAATGATAACACTTAAAATCAATAAATATTTTAAATTTATTTTACTTATTATGGTTGTCATAATATTGTGACATGGAGGGCTGACATGTCAACAACGTTGTGATCAAGAAGTAAAGCAATGGCATTAAACTGTCTTCCCGTCTGTGCTAGTGTTCCAGGGTAAAGTGGGCCCAGGGGGGAAATAAAGCTAAAATCTCCAAGGAAGCATCTGCTTATGGAGTCATACAGGTCATCGGTGAATAAAGCAGTCTGAACTCAAAACAAAAGCTGAGGAAAAGAAGTCCTCACATGAATCTGTTACCTTTTCTCTCAGAGGATTAAAAAAATAATAAGGATTAAAATGTATGGAGTGTCTTCTGTTTGCCAGACTTGTGCACTGTGTTTCATGTAATTATCTAATTGCCTTCTCTGAGGCAGAAGACTTTTATCCCTGATTTATGGATGAGAAAACTGAGGCTCCCAAAGTGTAAGCAGCATGTCTTAGGTTATACAGCCAGTACATGGTAAGGCTGTCTTGAATGGGGATCTGTGTAATTAAATGCCTGGCTCTGCTATCAGACACCAGAGCCATCTCTGGAATGTGTGGTTTGGAACTAGAATTGATTTTGGCTTTTGCACTCTCCAGACTTTCCACCCTAATCTTTCCTTATTCCCAGGCCTTTGCCATTTCTTATTGCTGCACAATGATGTATTATAACCTGAAAGTAAATAAAGGACTGGATTTTTAGAAAATACTTTCATATACTTGGACAGGATTGGCTTGAACTCAACCAATACTCTTTGTCTCCAAGCAGTAGAGATTAAAGTCAGAGTCAAAAGAAACTCCAAGAAAGGAGGACTTGTGAGCTAGGCACAGGTGAAATCAGATATTTTTCAAAGGCTAAATGTAAATGTAGCTTTGACCCTGCTTGAATTAAGCACCAAACAGGGTCAAACCTACACTTAGTAGTTGTGACTTGGTAGCCTACACAGCCACAGTATTTTCTATGCCCCATTAATTAAAACCCAGTAAAGAGTTCCTAGTGAGTAGGGCTATAGTTTTTGTATCCAAGTCTTTTTTTTTGTGCAGAGTGGGTGTGTAACCAGTGTCTTAGTTACTTTTCTCATTACTGGAACAAAATACCTGACACCTATAACTGAAGGAGGGAAGGTTTATTTGGGCTCATGTTTCATTCCGTAATTGGCTGGCTCCAAGGCAGGATGGCACGGTGCAGGAGCATGGCAGAAGAACAGCTGCTCACTGGTGGCAGCCCCAAAGCAGACTGGAGGGTCAATGGAGGAACCAGGAAGGGAAATAAATGCTTCCAGGTCATGCCTACAGTCACTGGCCTCCTCCAACCAGACCTAATACCAGTACCTAATACCAAGTCAGCTACTCTGCCCTCTATAATCCAGTCACTTTCCCAAGCCTCTGCCTCTGCTTTGGGCTGACATCCAGATATAAACCATAACGACCAGTAATCTTTGAATGCATTTGTTCTTATCCATACCTTTCAATTCTCAACTACTGGTTTGCTTACAAAGTATTTTTATTTTCAATCAGGGATGTACCCAAAACCTTTATAACTAGCCTTGGGAATTAAAAGTTAGTCATTCAATCAAGTAGTATTTATTTAGCACTCTTTTTGGAGACAGTATTACTTAGTTACTAAACTGCCTGGGCTGGGCTCGAACTTCCAATCCCACCTCAGCTTCCTACTGTATTGGGATTGCAGCCATGTGCCTCCACACCTTAATCTACTGAGTGCTGTTCTCATGGACTGGATTCTGTGTGAGGCCCTGGGAGTAGAGCAACTGTGAATAAGATAGACAAGTAGGGGAGAGAGATGGCAGACAACTAATTAGAGTTGTTCTGATGAATGAATATTAAGTGCGATGGGGCCTATGATAGGAGAACTTGACCTAGATTGGGAGATCCATGAAAGTTTTCTTGAAGAAATGATGATTGAGCTGAGTTGTTAAGGAGCAGTGAGAATTAACTAGCTGAGCAGGGCAGTGGCGGCAGGGCTGTGGCAAGCAGGCGGTCCATGGGGAGAGTGCATTGGTGAGCACAGTGGGATCAGAAGGAGCTCACTGGTGTTCTTGACAGAAACCAGATTAGTTTAGCTGGAATGCAGCCTGGATGACAGTAAGGCAAGATAAGACTTTTTTCTTCCCTAAACTAGCTATGACATTTGATGGACAACAAAAGAAATTCACTGGTTCAACAAACAGAAACATACAGAAGTAGTATGGCTTTTGTTAGAACTTCATCTTTCTTACTCTCTGGTTGCCTGGGCTTTATTTGCCCCAGTGATTGAGCTTATCTCCTATGCTCATGAAGTAGCTGCAGCAGCTCTAGCCCTCATACTTGTCCTCTCTACCATCGAAAAAGAAAGAAACTTGGCAGAGCATTCCTTATAGCAGGCTTGAGACCCAATCTGCTTGGAATAGTGGTGATCACATACCATACCCTGAGCCATTCACCATGTTAGAAGCACAGAGATGGTAAAACAGAAATCAGCATTGCAGAGGAAGTGCATAATGATTGATGGGGAGGCCATAGTGTGCCCTGCAAGGTTTGTGCTACAGAATTAGGAACTTACCAAGACCACAAGGAGTAGTGAAAAGATTTTCAACAGGTCAGCAATATCATGAGACTGATTATTCAAACAGTATGAATCCCAATTGATGTGCCTGGTATTTCTAAGAAGACAGCCATAGTTAAACCATTATGTTAGGAATGGAAATATAAATCATTATTTTTCTAGTAATATTTTTTAGTAGTCTACCCAGTATAGTAATAACTAGCTAGGTACCATTAAGAGAGCATTGAAAGCATTATGTTTAATAATCTTCACTATGGTCTTATGAAACAGGTCCCATCATGGTCCTATGATTGTTCTCATATTGCTAATGGGAGAGCTGAGGCATGGGGAGGTGAAGAATTTCACCCAAGATTAAATAGCTAATAAATAGCAAGATGGTAGCTGTGTGTCTTAGAGTATTGTGTTATTTCCTCTAAACTCTAGAATATCTGTGGGTGGGAGAAAAGGAATTTCTATTTATTTGCCAAATAATTATTGAACAGAGTCTTATGCCAGGATTCAAAAGAATCTGCCAGAATAAAAAAATTATTAGGAATATCTGTACTTACTGATTATTAAGAATATATGTATGTATACATTTACTAATATTAAGAATATATATATTTGCCATTTGAACAATTTTTAAGTGTGCAGATAAATGGCATTAATTACATTCACAATGTTGTATAACCATCATCACTATTTTCAAAACTTTTTCACCACTCCAAGCAGAAACTCTGTAATCATTAAGCAACAATTTCCTATTCTCTCCTCCTCCAGCCTCTAGTAACCTCTCATCTACTTTCTGTCTACGAATTTGTCTTTTCTAGATATTTCCTATGAGTGGGGTAATGTATAGCATTCTTTTTTGTCTGGTTTCTTTCACATAGCATGTGGCTTACCCATGTTGTAGGATGTATTCAAACTTCGTTCCTTTTCATGGTTGAATAATCAGCCAGAAATTTGACAAAACTGTTTTTGCTAGTACAGTGATTACAAAATGGATAGAGTTGAGTAATTGACTGTTAAGCAAGGACTGTAGCAGTGTTCCATCATCCACATGATAGTCTATGGGCTTAGCCTTGCTTGTCCAACTCAGGAGACATTTGTGATTGCAAGTGCCATCTCTGACAACATCTTGGAAATTAATTACACTAAATCGTCTCAAGAAGGTAAATACTAGCATTTTCCATGCTTGTCCCATCTATGGGCACATTCCCTTAAATATAAGGTTCTTAGGAAACATCTCTGAATTCATATTTACTTTAGTAAATTTTTATCAAGTGTTTTAATGTTTCAGGCACTGTGCTAGTGGACAGAGATGAAATAGAGAGCTAGAGAAATGAAGTTCCTACTTTTTGGATACTACCTACCCTTCAGGTGCTAGGTAATGATGAAAAAGGACAGGTGCTCTAAGAGTTATGTTTTCTATTTTTATAGCTTTTTGCTTCAGAGGAATTATTTTCAAATATTAGGTCATTTAGTGCCACAATTCTTGACATTTAATTACTTTTGAAAACTGATGGCTATTTTTATTATATGCCAAATGAAACAGATTTGGAAGAGCTTATTGGTTAAATGTAAGGTAATCACAATGTTATAAGGTTTGAATTTCATGCCATGGAAAATGATGCATCAACTCTTTCAGAAGAAGTGTTTTCTTTAAATCTAAACTAAATTTGCATAAGAGATGGTGCTTCTCAACCTAGGTGGAAAATAGCAAATTTTTGCCACCTTTTTAAGATTCTTAGCAATTTTCCTCCCATTTCATGGATCTAACTGATAGCTCCAGGATTTTTATTAAAAACATGCCCTTAAAACAAAGTCCAGACCACATACCCATGGCGTCTCCTGTATACAGTCTGTCCTTTTGTCAGTGACTAAGAGCTATGAAGGCTCTTAGAGAGTGCTCAGAGTTTCGGAATATCTTGATTGGGTTTCTTGACTAGTTCACCAGACTTCAATGTAGCCTGGTACTGCCCTATCTATTTGGTTGTCAACAGTGTCCTAGTGGAAAAGAGGATAATGCAATGGTAGCTGCCACACAGGCCTCAACAATTTTCCATTTTGCTATGAAGTTGCAAGTGTTAGTCTCCTGTCTTTGTTTGTCACAGCCTTCCCACTAGAGATCTGTGAAAAGGAAATAAATGGAAACAACTCACATTTAGCCAGGTGGTGACCAAGACAAGATGGCATCTTTCAAAAATCTTTTATTAAGCACTTAAATCCATCTGATTACCAAGGAAGGACTGATGGAACCCATAGAGAGCAATATGCAGTATCATCTGTAAGATTCAAAAGCAAATACAATTACAAAAGTGTTTATTGTCCATATTATGAAATAGACTACATTTGAACAAGCTTACATAAGCAAATGATACAGAAGGCAGAGAACTCTTGGTATGGGAAAAAATTCCGGTTTGGTCCAGTTTAGTCTGGTGTTTGGAAACTTCAACCGTAAACTGTTTTCAAGAAGAGGGATTAAAGCATTATATCATCTAAAGAATCTTTCATTGGCTGTTTAGACCCAGATCGGCTAGAATTTGGTCTCCTTACTTAACTTTTCCCCAGTGAAGACATCACCTATCCTAACTTTGGCAATTTACTTTTTCTGTTGTTTGCACCAGCAGTTAGCATTTAAGCAGAAAGTGTTGAAATAAAGTTGCTTTCTATAAACCCCTCACCTCAGTTTAAGTTTTTATTCACAGTGTCAAAAAAGTTATTTCAAATGCTTTGTTGCTATGTAATTGCAAAAGCAGCATTACTGAGAGAAATGCTTCAATAAAAGCCTTTGGAAAAATAGAGTACATCAAGCCATTATATGATTACTTTCCCCACACCTCAGTCATCTTTCTCTTATAGCCACACTTCCACCTTTGGATCAACATTTATGTCAGATTATGTGCTTTACCTTGTCATTATGGATGGATATTAAAATTATAGGCTTATAAATAAGCAGCCATTTACAAGAACTGAAGTAAAAGAACTGTGGCTACCAAAAAGTGTGTGTTTTGGTGAAATACTAAGGGATTTATTTGGTTATTTCTCTTTATGTAGGAAAGGGCATTGATATAATTAATCTTCCTCCCTTTTCCCTGAATGCTTGAAGGAACTAGATAGACACAGATAGCAATTATGGGCCAGGCTCAAAATGACTCATAAGAGCTTCACAGTTGTGAAACTTTGGGCTGTTATCTTGATTTCATATCACTTTCTCTTCCCTCTTGGGATCTCACAGGGACTATATGTTTTTTGGTTAATAAGTTAAAACCCTCTTTATTTCAATCATATTTGTTCTTCATACTGTCCCTTGAGATAAATGCAAATGACCTCAGGTATTGCAAAACAAGAACAAGAGTCACAGGTCTAGAGGCATAAAGAGCTAAACAGGAGCGAGGCTAGAACATGGCCACCTGGCTCTCCCGTGCATTTGTGGGAAGGCACATGGCTATCACCATGCCAGCCAGTAAACCAGGTGCTCCTTCTTGGGCTCGTCAAATGTGATTTGCTTACTCTCCTTCCTGGTTCTAGCACTATAAATAAATCATAGGCTTTGACCTCACTGGTCAGAATTTGGTTTCCAAAGATATGAAGAGGAAGATGGAAAGTGAAACTCCCATGGCTGAGGAGCTCAGACAAAGCTCAGACAAAGATTAAGAGTGATCAGCTGGGAGGTTTGTAATGATCTCTTTACCCTCTTTCATACAGGAACCCACATTTCAATGGGTACAGAATTGGCTATTGGAAAGTAGAATAGTCAAGCCCTTATATGATTACCTTCCTCACAGCTCGTATCAACAGTGTTTAACACTATAAAATTCATTGTATTTCAAACAGCAAAACAATCTTTGTGTGGCTCAATAATGTTCCCTGGTCACCTGTGAAATTCGTTTTCTAGGGTACAGGATATTTCTATTTAAAAGTTCAAAACTATCAGTCATACTGAAAAAGAAAATAAAAACAGGTTAATAGAATGCTATGCATTTGAATCTTGACAATAACCCATTATCTTTCAGATATCTGTGCTATAAGGTAGATTCCTTTACAAAGCCGACTCTGAGAAGCTGTGTTGGGCTATCTCTAACTGTTAGTATTGCAGATTTGTCCTGAATTGGGGCTGAGGTCTACACCTTTATACCCTTAACCTGCCCGTAGTGTCGGGAGCCCTGAGGGATGTGATGTGATCCTAGTTGAGGTAGATGTCTAGAGAAAAGTCCTAGTGAAAGTTAAGTGGCCACCTCTTCTGGCAGTAGAGACAATGAATCTTAGTCTCAGGGGGAGAATTTGGGCAGCAAACCATTGCACCCACTACAGTGCAGATACAGGGTCTCAGCAGAATTCTAAGCTTATTCAAAACTCTTACATTTGCCAATCCTTTCAGAAATTGCTAAAGTAAACTCAGGGTGATAGAGACTTCAAAAGCATCCTCAATGGCCCAGAGAGATGGCAGCTTTTTGAGAAATTACAAAGCAAGGATGTTACTTGGAATCTTTCTACTTAAGTCTTCAAAAGAATGACTTTTTTCATAAAACAGGTCATAGTAAGAACACAGGGGCTCTTCTGTGTTTTAATTTGTAGGATGGTGGGGGACAGGACTGGGAATGTGGTTGTATCCATCACAATGTGGCTCGAAGAATACAAAGTGTTTGACTGATTCTTCTTCAACCCCAGCTTGAGTCCACATTCTTAGAGGATGAGTTAAAAGCTGCATTCTGAGTCCTTTTGTTTAAGAGGGGGAGAAATTTGCTGTCCAGTATTGGAGCACTGGAGTCTTGAAATGGAATCTGAATACCAGTCATGGATTTGGAACAATGCCTTCTATGGCATCGCTGTTGAGAGCCACTTCAGGGAGCCAGGGTTCATCCTGGCATTGCCTACGATAATCAAGGGCTGTCTGAGATTCGGGAGGTGAAGCAAGAAGATATGTGTGCCTAATGTTGAAGAAAAGCATTTTTATGTCTGTTAACATTTATGGTGTCCGATTGAGTGGGTTAGCAAAATAAAGACAGATGGCAGCAGATTAATGCGAACACTTACAATACCTACAATATTGCGCCCATTCCAGCTGAGGCTTTCTAGCTCAACTTCCTCTACAACTCACAGTCAAATGTCACTTAGTGACCCTGAAGAGAAGAGCAATTTATGATGGATCAGGAATCAGGATTAACCATACATTTATCATGGAATGAGGAATCAGAAACTTCATTTAATGTATAACTGTGATGTTTGTCTGGGGCTGGTGGATCATTACTTTGCAATCACTCCTTGTGTTAGGAAGCAGGAATTGATTAGCCCAGGGTCATTAAGTCCATCCCCTGCCTCCAGGCTGTACAGTTTGTGTAAACGGTTCCAGCTGGATATGCCTTTATGCCGTTCTTAAGGAGCTCCTGAAGAGGAAATTACTAGATGTTCCGGAGGAGCACATTGTGAGGGTCTCAGAGGCTTAAGTGCCAAGAAGTTCTTTCTTATATTTAAGGAGCACTGGACTAGAGAGTCCTGAAGCCTGGGCTAGCTTATCACTTCTAGTCCTTAGTAGTGGACCCCTAAGTGACAGGGTAGCCACTCTTTGGCTTAGGTTTTTCTCATGCAAGAGGAAATGAAAACTACTTCTGACACTCTCCAGGAGACTGCGGGGAGGATCAAAGGAGACAGTGATGAGTAGAAAGCCATTGCATCTCTAAATTAGGTTGTGATTTACAAATTCAAGGGCACAAATTGAGATCAATTAGATACAATTAAAGGCTGATCAGGCCAAGGAGAAGCAGAGTGATTAAGAGCAAAAAGCCTCAGTGAGTTTAGATTGAGAGAAAGGTGTAAGATGGAGTCTATCGTGCCTAAGGTCGAACATTAGATGCATGCACCTGGGTTGTGTTCAAGCCTATGTTTCTCACCACAGTGTGATAATGCAGGTTAGGTTACCTGGTATGGTGGTTTCAGTTATCATCCTTGGGCTAAAGTACATTTGGAATGATTTTTGTTTCTAGCTTTAAGATGCTCTATGACCCGGGGTGCACTGTTCTGTATTCGGCTGAATCCAATTACTGGCAGGATAGTGTGGGTTTGGTGTTGAATCAGAAACCCACCCACTCATCGCACATGTGTTTCCATATCACATAATGAAAAATACATTGTAGCTTCAAGTCTCTGATAAATGATGGTAAGTTTTTTCCAACACTGGAATTTTTCTAATGTCTGATAAATGTCTTTCATAATTCACCGAAGCGTTTTTGAGTACAAGAGAACATCCATTATAAAGCAGAGATATGCATTTCCCCTGTAGATGCCTTCAGATGTGACCCACCTTTACTTGGCTGGCATTTGAGTTGGGGCTGTTTTGTTGTCACTGCCTGATAGGCTACGAGGCTGAGCTGGAAGGCTGTGACCCTCTCTCCCTTGACACTTGGACACAATTTGTCCTGTCTCTTTCACCCTTGGAGAGCCTCACAGCTGGTCTGCATGATACCCAGTATCATTTTTATGATAAATGAAGGCCTTTCTTACAGTACAGTATCTCTGTCCTGCTATGGTGAAAAAAATGCCTCCTCCAAGGACAAAAATGTTCCTGTGAGCTATTAAACAGTCATTTCTGCTCTTTGATTTTTCTTTTCCCAAAGTTTGGGTATATTTTCTTCCCTCATTTTCTGTTTGACTCCTGGGGCTTTACAGTAGAGTTTGTTTGAAGCTCCTGTCTCCCAGCAACTTTTTAAAAAGTTTCTTTTTTCTTTAAGTAATGACTAGAGGCTTACATAAACAAATTGTGCAGGATTAAATAATGTAACGCTGTATAACATTTGCAGCAGAATGTTATGATACCTCTGTTATCAAGATCAGACATTATTTCCTTTATATTCACAGCAAGGTCATGAGGTGGGTAAGGGGAAAAATCAGAAAATAGGGCTCAATGAAGTTAGGTGTTTGGTCTCTTTTTTGTACTTCTGGTAAATGATAGTGCTAGTATTCTAACTGAAGTCTGCTGACGATCTCATGCCTTGTCAGCATGACTGTAGCTCTTACAACTAAACAAAACTTACAATGATGGCATTTAGCGTTAGCAACATATCTACATTATAGGATGCTTTGTCCTTAGGCCTCCATGGTAACTTACATAAATGAACAGGGTGACTGTGTTTTAGGCACAGCCAAAGCGAACATTTGTAGGATGAATAGGGAGTGAGCAGTAGCATAGAGGAGCCCATCTTAAGGAGGCTGCTGGCCTGCTTCAAGCCAGTGCTAGAGCCCCAGGCTTCCAAACGGGCAAGGCAGAGGGTTGACTATTTAACTTTTTCGCTGTCATCTGGCCAGGGAGGGGAGATAGCTTTCAACACTAGAAAACGAAAAGGAAAAGGTGCCTTTGTGAAGCTTATTTTAAGATCATTAGATATCGGAGATGCGAAGTGTGTATCTGTAATAGTTACTTTTCTATGTCAATTCAACTGTTTGATATTTAGTCAAATATTATTCTGGGTGTTTCTGTGAGGACATTTTTGGTGAAATTAAATTTATAGACTGAGGAAAGCAGATTGGCTTCCCTAGTGTGAATGGCTCTTGCTAAGCTTTGAATATGGGCCCGAAAGGTCATGTGTTGGGAATTTAATCTGCAGAGTAACAGTGCTGAGAGGAGAGGCCTTTAAAAGGCAATTAGGTCATGGGCTGGGGATGCAGTTTACTGGGCTTCCCCGTGCACAAGCCTCTGGGCTGTATCCCCAGCACTGAAGGAGCAACAAACAAACAAACAAACAAACAAAGAGGTGATTACATAATAAGGGAAAGGATTAAAGGTATTATCAAGGTTTATTATCAGGGGTCAGTTATCAAAGGAGTGGATGATTATCCTGAGAGTGGAGAGAGGAGATTGGATTTGTTATAAAATCCAATACAGTTCTCTGCTCCTTCCCTGCCACGTGACACCATCCACCACGTTATAATGCAGCAAGAAGGCCCTCACCAGATGCAGCCCTTCAGCTCTGGATTCACCAGCCTTTAGAACTGTGAGAAATAAGTGGTTGTTCTTTATAAAGTACCTACCCTCAGTTATTCCACTGTAGTGTAAAGATGGATTCAGTCCTCATCAAATCAGTGGAAGGCCTGAAGAGAATGAAAGGACTGACTTAATTAGTCAGCGGGAATTCCTCTGCTTATTTGAAAAGGAACATTTGTCTTTTCCTGAAAAACGGAAGTGAAACCCTGACTCTTCTGGGATTTCACATTGGCTGGGTTTCAGACTGAAACTATACTGCTGGTTTATGCAAGCTGATGTCTTATGATAAAATAATCTCTCTCTCTCTCTCTCTCTCTCTCTCTCTCTCTCTCTCAGTATACTGACATCTTTCCACAGATAACAACAAAAAACAGTTATAAGGTTTGATTAAACTATGGTGGAAGTGTAAATTTAAAAAATATAATAATGACATATTGTCACTAGTCACTCTTGAAGTACTGCTCCTCACTTGGAACACACTTATCCCCTCACCCTTGCCACATTCTGAAGACTTCTCCATGCCCTCCTTTGAGCATCTTTAGTTGAGAAGTCTTGGCTGCCTCAAGGTCCTGAATCCATTAAAAATGTTTACAGCAGCTTGTGTGGAGGTGGTGCATTATAATCCACCTTCACTGGATCTGACATGGAGTGACTTCTGGCTCTTCCCCAATGTGAAAATGACCATGAAAGGTAAATGTTTTGAATAGATTCGAGGCATCGAGGCAGCCACGATTGCACAACTAAAGACAATCAGGAGAAAGGACTTTCAGAAGTGCTTCAGAAAGTGTCGAGAATGATGGGATATGTGATTTGATGTGAGGGGCAGTATTCTGAGGGGGATTAACAGCAATGCATCTTTTGTTGTAATAAGCGCTTTAAAAAATAAATGTAAGCACTCACCATATTTTTTTTTTACCATACTATGTAGTAAGTGGCAAATAAGTCACATATAGCTGCAGTGACTATACTGTAGTCATTTAGGCAAGGAAGTAGGGGCCCTGGCAGAGGGAACCTGGAGAAAGAAGACATAAAAGTGCAAAACCTCCTAGACTCTTCAGGGTATGCATACCATTTCTCAACTTTCTATGAACTGTCATGGTGGAAACTATTGATGGGACGAGTGTGGACAGGAGGAGTGGGAGAATAAAGACATTTGGGTAGGATGAATAAGAAGGCCTGGGCCAGAGTCCCAGGTTTAGAGTGACCAGAAAAGGTATGAAATGTGCTGAGATGAGGAAAAAAATAATATAACAAGGTGGAAAAGATGAGAGAAACCCACCCTGAATGGAAGGGCATTCAGAGTGAACATTTCACCTTGGGAGGCTGAAGCAGGAGAATCATGACCTTGAGCCCGGCTTAAGCAACTTAGTGAGGCACTGTGTCCAAAAGGAAAGAAAAAATTTCAGAGTGAGAACCTAGGGAATGTGACTTTTGTCTTGAGTGAACCCTGCTTGCTCTTCTAGAGATTAAAACAATTGCCATTTCACTGTCAAATAAAATTTTGCACTCTTCTTAACTTAGGCCAGCAAGCATTTGCTCATTCATTTATTCAATAAATATTTATTGAGTGCTTGCTGTGGGGCAGGTAGTGTTGTAAAGTCTATGCTTCTAGCCAAACACCAACCAGGCAGAGCTCCCTGCCTGCTGGGGCTTCCCTTGCTACGTGGTGTCATGGACAAATAAGCTTCTCCCCTTTTGTACTTTGGGCCTGGCCCCTGCTCTATTAAAGACTTAGTTCCTGAACAAGACAGTCCTTTCTCCGAAGGAACTTATAGTCCAATGGGATGATTTCCTTGTGAACAACTCATAAGGAAAGACAATGTAGCACCTGGCAGAAGTTTCAAGAGGATGAGAATTATCCTCTCCTAATTTCATTCAACCCCTTTTCAGATCATGCCCTTAAACCATATCATTATATAGTGTTTAAAGGATTTCAAACTGCACTTGGTGTCGATTATCTCACTGTATGTCTTAAATCAGATAAAGCAGGTCTAATTATTTACAAATTTGAGAAAACGAAGGCTCAAATGTGAACAGTCCTGTTCATTTTCCACAGAATTCTGTATTTCCTATTGCACTTCACGTCAGACCACATGTCCTGCCTCTGCTGACATCTCCTCACTGGTGGGAGAAGTGAAGAGTTGAGGGCAAGTGGCTATGTAAACCAGTGGCTCTGAGAAGACCCTGAGGGTTAATGATCTCGGTAACCGACCAGGTGGGTGCAAAGGGAAATGTGTTGTGGCGGGTTCTGGAGTGGTATTTTGTGCCAAAACTGGCCGTGCATGCCCAATTTGTGTGTGGGAGAGGCGTGGAATAGTATATTAAATTTTTCTAGGGAATTCTTTTTCTCCTTCCACCTACAGACAACCTTTAATGTGCACAGATGTGTGGCTTTTTCCTGTTAAGCAAATCACACAGTGGGAAGGGAAAGCAGCCAGCCAGGCTTCCTTAAGTCCTCTTCTCTTTCCAGCTTCCTATGATGCTCCAAGGAAAGACTCAAGGAATTGCTGCAGCTCAAAAATCAGGAGGGAGGAAGACAGATTTTGCTCCAGTGATGTGTGTTTAGAAAAGTTTCTTGTCCAAGTCATCCTCGCCATCACCCTGAGAGGTGGGAGAGGCAGATACATTACCCCCACTTCGTGAATGGAGAAGAAATTTTAAATAATCTGTAGATGCTATAAAGGGGCTAAAGTGAAGTGGATAATTCAACTGTCTGCCATTTAACTCCAAGGGTTCCTTTCCTGTGCTAGAGTTTTTACTCCTACAACCAAAAAGTGAGGAGGAATTAGTGATTAAATTAAACATGGTAAAGACTTACATATGCATATAAAGTGAGTTATTTGCAGGCCAGCATGGTTTACCCACAGTGCTGTGTTGGTTCTTCTCAACTCTGTGGCCTGCAAAATCTTAAGGTAATAGTTCTCAACCATGCTGCTTATCTGGAGCCTCTCAAAATCATAAATGCATGCATGTATATGTATGAATGTGTGTTAACTATGCCTTCCCTATTGAATCAGGATTTCTGAGATATGGAATAAAGCAATTCCCAGGTACAAGATCCTTCTAGCCAACCAAGCTTGGAAACTACTGTCATATCTGTGCATAAGCAGAGTCCAGCTGTGATGGTGTATGGTTTGACAAGTTCTACACAAATGGTGCCTAACAAGTGGTCAGATTTGTGTATGCCTTAGCTTAGCAAGGGCCATACGTGGTTGGCATACATGGAGTACCTACTTTTGGCTGGTAGAGTTCTGTAATGACTCAGATGGTCCATAACCTGAAAGTTGAGGGCAGGCTAGAATTGTGAATATGGTAGTATAATAGGCATTGTCTAGGTTAGGTCATGTGACTAACAAAAATGAATGGGCTTTTCAGTTATGATTAATGTTCTCAATCAGTTAACTTTAATCAAAAGGAAGATTATTTTGAATGGATCTCACTTAACAAAATGAAACATTTAACAGAGAGTCTAGAAGTTGGCGTCAAAAGAAACAACAAAGATGGTGTTCTGTTAGCTCTGAAGGCATAAACTGCATGTTGTAGACAGGGCCACACACACGGGAGGGAAGGTGGCATTTGGAGTTGCAGTATACAGTCCTATACCTCAAGCCATTGAGTTCTACCAAGAGCCAGTGAACTTTAAAGAAGACCCTGAGGTCCAGATAAGAACTTCAGCTTGAGATGATGTCATGATTTCAGCCTGGTGAGATACTGGAGAGTGATTCCAAGTTTCCAGTGCCTGGATCTGACCTATGGGCATTAGGAAATAATACATTTGTGCTTTTTAAAGCCTCTAAGTTTGTTGTTTTAGTTACAACAGCTATAAAAACTAATTCACTACTGAAGTCAAAATAAAGATTTTCTATGCCAATAGCTAATAACCTACAAAAATTGTGAAACAATACCAGTGTTTTTCTTTTTAAATTCACCTAGATGGAAAAGTAGAAAACATGGCAGTAAGAAAAATCTCAGTCAGAAATACTTGTGCTGGAAACTCCACTTATTTCTAACACCTTTGTGTGTGTGTGTATAAAATATGGATAAACAAATTTTTTAAAAATTGGAACAAATTTGCAAATCACAAAATTTATACTTTTAAAGATAGAATCAACTGGTTTTTTAGTATATTCACAAGGCTATGTGATAACGTCACTATCCAAGTCTATCCCAGTCACTCCTCTGAAAAACTCCTTTAGCAATCACTCCATTTCCCTTCTCTTCAAAACTACAATTTAGTGGCTTTCTATCTCTATGGATTTGCCTATTCCGTATACTTCATAGAAATGCAATCATTCAATATGTGGTTTTTTGTGTCTGGCTTCTTTCACTTAGCATATGCTTTCAATATTCATCTATTATGTAATAAAGAATGTTACATCTATTCAGTGGACATTCTTTAGCCATAAAAAGAATGAAATAACTGTGCTTTACAAATTTCATCTTTCCTATTGTTAACATTTAATTTATAACAATGTAGTTTATATTGATAGCAACTTGATTTTAATAATATGAATTGACTCTGCTGTAATATAAATCAATTATCTCTTTTTTGTAATTGTATTGTCTAACAAATGGCATAATTGGACATTATTTGCCTATTAACAGCTATTACTTTAACAGTTATCATTTAAATCTTCAAAGAATTGCAAACAGAATTCACATTGTCTTTTACATTTACCTGTCATTATCTTGTTTTCCATTTCTTCATGTGCATTTCATTGTTTTCCATTTCTTCATGTGCATTGATTTCTTGTCTAGTGCTTTTTCATTTCGTCGGGAAGGATCCTCTTTAGTATTTCTTGCAGGACAGGTCTGCTAACCACAGTTTTCATGCATCTGGGAATTTAAAAATTCTCCTTTATTTTTAAAGGATAGTTTTGCTGGATATAGAATCCCTGCTTGATAAGTCTATCAGATCTTCGAACATCTCCTTCTACTGCCTTCTGGCCCCTGATTTTCTGGTAAGAAGTCAGCTATTAATCTTAACAATGTACACTTATATATGATGAGTCACTTCTTGCTTCCACAGAACCTCAAGATTAATAAGAAGTGAGAGTTGAGGGTCTTATCAAGTCCTATCTCAGCATATGAACAACCCTATACAGTACTTGGCTTTCTAGATTTCTAGGAAAATGCTAGAGATTTTCTGAGCCCTACCAAACGTTTCATTCTCTAGGTTTGCTTTTTAAGATTTTTGGTTAGCTTGTTTTCTTTACTGTTAAGGCTGCCTTAGGCAACTGCAATATTACATAATTGCTGCTGATTGTTTTGATACGTGTCCTCAGGGAAAAGATTCATACTAAGTGAGCTCTGAGTCAGGTTAAATAAGACAGATCTTCGAGCAAATAGATAGAATGGTCAAATAATGACAATTCTGTGAGAATTCACCAGTGGCTGCTAAACTGCTGGTTTTCAGTGTAATTGAGGAGTTGTTGGGTTTTAGGGCTACAGGAGGCAAGCTGTAATATCACCAAGCTTGCTTTTCTTATGGAGATTTGGCTGTTTGGCTTGAATAAACACCCTCAGCGTGTTGCAAAGCTTTGGCTCATTTCCAGAGTTCTGAACTTTTTGATGTTGACAAATTTTTGCCAGTGTTCTTTTTCCATTTATGGAGGAGCAGATTTTTAGTGGTCTTTGCTCTGCCACTGCCATTGATGGTATCCTCTCTAACTTACGATTATGCTTCAACAAATTTCTTAGGATTCCTCACTTTCCCATTTGGTATGATAGTGTAATAATATCTGACCTGTCTCATTTTAGGTTAATAGTAAGAAGTAAATGGAATAACATATCTAAGACATAAGAAGTTCAAAATAAGGGCAGGTTGAAGTTCAGTATACAATGCTTTTATTGTTTCTGTCTAAGACACCCATCTGTTTAGTGCTCTTGTAGGGAAGCCTGCCTCTCTGCAACATTTGTGCTTGCTCTTTCAGAGCTGCTTCAGTGAAAAACTTCTCATGCCATGGACTATATTTTCAGCTCCCTACCCCTAAAGAACCACACAATTGACTTTTTAAAAAACTTTATTTTTAAAGAGTGTAAAATTAAACAGAACAAAACAGATCATAAAGATAACAATGTAAGAGACACAGATTTCAAAGCAAGACAACTAGAGATCTCCACTGTCTATCATATTGTCTCTTGTTTTCTTCCAAATAGTTGTCCATATCTTCATGTACAATGAATTAATACAAAACAAAATTGACTTTTACTTGTGCTTTGAAAGTAGTGTGTTTATGCTGAGTCAAAGAGGTTATGAAATGCCGAGAATAGCGAAGGGGTGCAGGGAATTTAAAATCTCAGATCACTATTGGGAGAACATCCATGTGGGAGTTTTGTTTTGTTTGCATTTTGCTTTTGTTTTTAGGAGAAATAAATTCCACAATGAGGCTAACGCTGCCAGTGTGGGATCCTACATATAGCACTGTTGGTAAAATGATTTTACCTAATCAAAGTGAGGCTTCCATGGTAGAGTTAGCTAATGCGGGCCATACCTGGGTATGTTATCTAATGAGCTAGAGACGGAAGAGTTCATAGCTGCAGGGTTGGGGTCGATAACTTTTCTTCCAAGGAGAAGACGTTCCCAAGAATAAATAGCTAGCCTCTCACTTCCTAAATAATATGTTAGGCTGAAAAAGGAAGGGTTTCTTTTATGTAGGTCCAGGAAAACTTCTCTAGGCCAAGGTCAGATGCTTAAAAAAGACAAGTCAGGGTTGAAATATCTAGCTAGAGCATTGATGTCAATGCTAACATCTGGAGAGTCATTCTCTCATCAGGAGTGACAGAGAAAATAGAGAAAATGCCATGAGGTGGAGCTGAGGACGCTTGCAGTGATTTGGGACATGTGTGAGACACCCTGGGGACGCCTTAAAACAGAGTGCGCTGAGCGAGGGATTCTTGAGATTTTGCCAGCGAGGGTTACATAAGGGACAGCTCTTTGGTTGCTTTATTGTGACACGCAGTTCTGATTGAACCATCAGGCTTTTGAAACCTGAGAAACTGCAGGCTGTACATATGCTATGATGAGCTGGGTTACACAGTTTATAACAGAGGCAGAAAAAAAAATGCTATGATTTGCGTCTGTCCCCTGCCCATTCTCTTTCCTTGTCTGGACTCCACTTTTTTCCCCTTAATTGTATGACCACTGGGACTCGAGAGCCCATGGATGGAGTTCTGAGAACTCCAGGGGCATGCTGTAATAAGAAACTCTTTTCTATTGATCTTCTCCCCTCCCTGTAAGCTCTGTATTTGGATTGCTCTGGATGTGGGGGGAATGGGGCAAGGGCAAACATCCAGTAAGTTACGTTTTCAGGAGCTTTGTGGTTTATACTCAGAAACTCAGTGAACTGATAATGATGGCAAGCAGAGGTTAAATCCCTATCTCATCGTCAAACTGGGCAGAATAAAGGATTTGTATTCAGTCACACAATGCAGAATGAGGGCAGCTCTTAAAATGATGGCTCAGGGTGCTTTTGCACACAACCTCTGTCTAGCTGTATGTGATAAAGTCTACTCAAAAAGAAACTTTTGACTGGATATATAATAAATGAGAGATGCCCTTGAGAAAAAGGAAACACCTGTTTTTCTTCGAGTCTTCAATTCCCCCCAATTAATTCCTCAGGAATATTTAGGTGACAGACATCAAGGGCACTGCAACCCCCTCCCCACCTCCCCTACAGCCTCTACCCTAAAGCACATTCCTTGGATATTTTAATATTAAGAGATTCTTCCCCACCTTGGCAAATGGATTGGCCTTTATCTTGCCCCTGTTGAACCATGGGAGTGCACACACCCCAGCTGGAAAAGTCTGATGTGGGAAAGGTCCATGGAAACTAGGGGTTGCCTTTGCTTTTGACCATACATGGATCTTGGCGCTGCGGTGTGGGGAATTTTCTCAGGCCGTCACCCAGCCCCTGTCCTGTGCCCTTGGCAGGCAGCTGTGCTTTCTTTAGCATGGGTGTTTTCAGACAGTGACTACTCAAAACCTCAGATGCTTCCCCTGGCCACAGGAGGGCCTGCCCCAGGACTCCAGCCAGAGCAGGAATTCTGAACACCCTCTCTCCTGAGACCCATTCCTACTCTCCTGCTCACTGCTCTAAGAACTCCCCTCCTCTCTTTTCCTCTCATCTGTCTCTTCTCTGTTCCCCTACCCCCACCTCACCTCTCACTGGGGATTGAATCTAGGACCCCTTCACACTGAGCTATATCCTAAACACGTTTTATTTTATTTGTCCTATTTTTTGATTTTGATACAGCATTCCCCAAGCAGGCCGTGAACTTGCCTCTGTCTTCCAGAGTGCTGGGATTACAGGCAGTGCCACCATGCCTGGCTGACAACCTTTCTTATGGCTGTGTCCCACAGAAGTTAAACATTTTTTCTTCCCACTTAATTTACTTTCCAATGTCTTACTCATACTTGGCCTCTGTCTTTATTTTACTTCTGTGAGAGTTGAAGGTAATAATGTTATTTAATAGCCATATATACACCTTCCCACATGGGGGCTACACCTTGTTACATTACAAGCCCTCAGCTCCCTATTTTACTTCTTGAAATCAAGAGGAAACCTCCAACAGAAGGTGCTAGATAATTAGCTCAGCTACCGTTTGCTGCAGCACACATTTTTGGTTGGCCCTGTTTGTCAGGAGAGGAAGCCCTGCGTACTGAGGCCAGACGGAGCTCCCTCACCACCAGGCTTTAATTGTTTATGAATGAAGTTTTTGCCAAATGATTGTACACACTGCCTATACACCCCCTAGGATGTTCCAGCTGGCCCATGTGAAAACGGCAGGCCCAGGTGAAAGCTCTGAAAGGTCCCATTCCATCCTAGGTGGAGTTGATTGGAAGTGAGACTTTCTCTTTGTGAACCTCATTGACAGCACCAGCTAAATATGGGATTGTTTTTGATCATCTCTGAGTGGCAGCACAGGTGTCACCACTCAAAGCTGAGCTGGCATCTCTGCCCTGTGCCTATGAGAACAGTGTCCCTTTCTGCTCTTCTTCAGCGAGTCTCTAGCCTTGGAAAACAGGAAAGCCAGAAAGGGAATGTAAACATGCAATGGATGGAGCTACCCAGCTGGAATAAGCCAACGGTTTCTGCGTGGTATTTAAACATCATTTAATGAATGCCCAAAATTCATCTGTAAATGCACTTTATTAATTTAGGGCCTGCTATTCATTAATTAGGGGTTTAGTGGCAAGTGCCATTGAGCTATCTGCAATGTTTAAGGTTACGTCAGGCCCTAGTAAAGGGCTTGCTGATAACAAGATGCATCCATCTTCATTACTCAGCCACTCCTGTCTGACTTTGCTCAGCATCTTCGAAGGGCTATGCCTTTTGGAACTGAAGAATTAAACTTTTATCCAAACCAGATTCTGCTCTTTCACCTCTTCTGATTCTCTGACTACTTCTCATTTATTTTGCCTAAATGACATCTGATTACCTCACATGGAATGGAGCAGGGGCTTAACCTATAACAGTCTGCAGATCTCAGTTCTCAGCTGGAAAGTTCCAGTGGGTTAACACTAAGGAAGATTTCACATTTCCATTTCATCTGAGACTGGGCTTGGTGCAAAAAAACATAGTTTCTGATTTTTCTTCTCATAAGGTGGCAGTTCCAATAGGATTTTTTTCAAAGCCAGAGAAGTACAGGAAATTAATTTTAAACCTGAAGTATAAATGTCCCAATTGGTTTGAGTTTACTTTTGCAGTGTTTCTCTCTCAGAAAATATGTATTATTTGAGGCAATCACAGTGCCAAATGAAATAATTCAAACCACCTAAAGAGTCCTATGTGTGGAGCCTCAGCTGTACAAACGGAGTCGTGTTGGAGTACATGCTTTATCACCAGAACTCCAAACCCCACGCTCTGGCTCTGGCTCCATTTCTAGGCCTGCAGTGAAAGCAGGCAGGGAGAGCCAATGTATAGGGAGACACTGTCCTTAAAGAAAGCACAAGCTTATTTATCCTTCAAATGCTAGGTTAGAGGACTTGCATAAAAACGAACTTCCCTGACAGATGGTCTCTATAAGTAGTTGATTCTGAGAAAGGAGAGAGCTACCTGGCATGGCTGTTTAACACATTAGGGTGCTTGCGGGGAGAGCCTACTGCTCCCCTGAACCATGGTTCAATTTTAAGCATCACTGGCCGGGGTGGGTTATTGTAACTATGTGGAGAAGTGAGCTTCGAGAGCCTGATGCTCAGAGAGTGTGAGGGAGAGGGGAGGAGCAGGAGGAGGAGGAGGCGCTGCTTACTGGAATGATAGCCCAAGGGAGGGTATCTGAAAACCTTCGCACCACTGAGCTGGCACACTTATCACTGGGTGACAGTCTACACTGCGGGCCTGCAGTGCGTTGCTGTTTGTGGTGCATGCTGCCAACTGGCTTAGAAAATGCCGATCCTCCTCTTAGATAGAGCAGGAGGCACAATGTCAGCTGACTGACATTCCCAACAATAGGTCTTCCTTGGCTGGCTCGGGATGCTGGAGTGTGAGTCCCAGCCTGATGGGAGCCAGGCGGCTCTTCCTGGAGAAGGTGCCTCTTTCCCAGCTCTCAGTACGCACTTCCAGGGCTAGCATTCTACTGAAGGCTTCATACCTTCTCCTAGGCTGGCTGGAATTCCATGTTGCTTTGTCTCCTTTTAATTTGGTAATTAAATTTCACAAACACTAAGGTTAAAAAAAAATGGGAGCTGTATTTGTGGATCATCTTCTTGTCTTACATCTTACCAAACACAAAATAGATAATGCCCCAGATGCTTTGGTGAGGAAACACACACACACACACACACACACACACACAGCAAACAAAAGACTTGGTTTATTGCATTTCGTCATGAAGTCGTCTGCATTATATGTGATTGAAAGAGATGATCTTAAGCTGAGGATTTCTTAAATTTACCAGAATGATACACTGGACACTTGAAGTAAGAGCTCTTTGATGCTGATGTGCTGCAGGATAAAACACATTATTTCTTTGGAAAAGGGAAAGCCAAGATATTGTGGGGGCACAAGGAACAATGGAACCAATGAAACAGAGGTCAGAGCTGAAGGTTTCTGCTAGAAGCAAGCTATATGCAGGTATTTTAATTTATTTTTTTTATTCAGACAGAAACTACCTAGGACCTGAGCACTGCATGCAGACTGCTAGTAAGAAAAGCACTCAATTGTTCAATTTTTATCATTCAATATTGTATTAAAAATTTTTAGGCTTTTCAGGTCAAGGCGACTTTTAAAAGGTTAAAAGCTATTCAAAAGGGTTACCATATCCATAAAAGCAAATGAGATTAAGTTGAAAGACTGATGGAGGAAAAACAATAATTTAGATAAACTGCCATCGCCCTCAAAAATGTTTTGACTTTTACCAGGGAAAAGAAATTCAGAGACACTTGGATTGGTTGTCATATCTAAGAAAGATACATTAAATGTGAAGCAATTATTTTTGTGCTTTTTATTTTTTGGTGTGTTTTAGACTGGGTTCCACTGGTTTCTTCAGTTACATTCTTTCTAATGGTTTGGGAGAAGTAATTGCTTGGCTTCAACTTCCATCTGTCAACTCTTGACCTTGCTGGTTGCGCATCTGTGGCATCAGACACTGTTGTCATGGAAAGAATTATGATGTTTCAATCGCATGTATTGCAAAGTTTGCAAATCCATAACATGATCTGGATCACATGGAAGGAGTTAGAAAATGTGCTCAGGGGAAAGTGAACAGGCTATCTTCAACAGTGTTTATCTCCACTGCTTACCGTTAACTGAGAACCTTATTATATTACAACGGAAGACCCAAGTCTGAACCTCTAACTTGCAAGGAGTACTCAGAACCTAAAAGTGGGGCAGCATCTGACAAAAGCTCTTATGTGCTCCCAAAGTGAAGTTATGCATTCACATCATTGATTGGTGACAACTAGGGAATTCTCTGACCTTATTGAAACTATTTCCTTCTTGCTTTGGTTCCTTAACATTTTTGCATTAGTCTGGTTCTGACTCCTAATTTTAGAAAACTAAACCTGCTAGAAGGTAGATCTCTTTAAATTGAAGCCAGAAGTGGGAATCACAGCAATCAGGACAAGCTGGTATTTGCTCACAAATCTAAAGACATAGGATGGCAATGTTTCTTAACAAATAAGTAAGAAGTGAGTTGATATAAAAGTTTAATTTGATCTGCTATGGAGAATGGGTCTAGCCTGGCAAAATTAAAATGGGTGCAAATAACATTATGGACATTTAAATTTTATTTTCATTGTCCTGTGTCTGAACAAATATGCACTCCAAGTCAGTAAGAGGGATTACAATTTCCATTTTGTGAGAAATATCCTTAACTAAGAATTCTGGTATTGCATATCTTTCACTTTTACAACCTGTAAAAGAAGAGTAGCTGTTGTGGACACTAGAATAATAGGGTTTCTTGGATCATGAAATGCAAAGCAAAGCTGATACATCTGAGAAGAGCTGAAAGCAGAACAAAACAAAACAAAACAAAACAAAGCAGAAACCAAATGTAATTGGTCCTGCCTGAAGAAAATCTACTAAGTGAAACCAAAAATTTACCAATGAATACATTAAGGGATGATTATTCATATTGTAAAAGAGTCTTTAAAGAATTCCCCTAGGATTCTTTTAAAGGCTGAGCTCCACTAGTTCATGTAAGTGTCTGTATACAGATCATTAACTATTTGACAGGCAGGCCGGAAATGCAGGTAGAGGGAGCCAAGGGAGAGTGAGGAAATGTTCAAGTGGTAGAGGAATCACTGACACTTAAGGATCACAAGTCTCAAGATAAACACTGATGAAACAATAATGAAAGTGGAGTGAAAATATGACATTTATTTATAAGACATGCTTTACACGTTAGAGCTCTGGGAGACAAGTTACTGGTTTAAGAGCTAGCTGTGCCACCTGTTTAGCTGACCGTGAGCAGGTTATATAACCTCTCTGAATAACAACTTTCTGGGGTTATATGAAGGTCATATGACTTAATATATATAAAGCACCTAAACAATGGTCTGGCATCTTGTAAATACTGTGCACATGTTTCTTTAAAATACCCTTATAAAAAATTAGATAGTCTCCGAAGAAAAAATTCTGAATATGGTCATGAAGCTAGAAATGGTTTTATAAAAACAAAACATCTCTGATCCTCAAGAAGAATAAACTGCAAATATTGAGACATGAATGCTGCCTTCTCTTTCAGTTTCCCAAGAAAGTCAATGTGTAATTTAACTCTCTTTGAAATTTATTGTCCTGACTTTAGTTTTCTAAGGTTTGGCAAAATATGTGAGATTGAGAAACTCATAGAAACAGTCAGAAATTCATGTCTGTTGGTTTCTTCTTTATGTTTGAAGGCTTTGTTGCACCTATTATTATATCTGTTGTTTTGAGAACAGTAGTACATATATTGAAATACAACTTTCTTATTTGCAGGATGGAAAACTTGCTTGGTTGACTTCACTTGGGTCACACAAGAATGAGCTTGTTCTGTGTATTCTGTGAATTACATCTCATTATATGACCCTTTCAGCCTGGTATGAACATTGATACTTTCTAGAGGAACAACCTTTAACAAGGTGACCCGATTTGTTCTCTTAGTCTGATCAAATGGTCATGTTTAGTAAGGTGACGAGCCAGGAATACCAAAACTGAGCACAAAAGTTGAGAATGGTGTGTGAAGATGGTGTGGAAATGGGCTGTAAGTCGTAGGGGGTGTAAGGAAGCACTGAGGTTCATAGTAGCCCATCTAGGGTCCCGTAACCTTCTGTTGGATTTACTGCATCAGTCCTGACATGGTACATGAAAACACTCAACTGTTTAAACCACCAAAAGTGACACTTCCATTAAATTAAAAAATAGTCTTCTAATTTTTTAATGTTGTCTCCTTTTGTACTCCCTGAAACTCTTCTTCCACTGAGAACGGATTTTCTTGATGGATACAGGTTGAATAAAAACATGCTTCCTGCCCTCACACTTAGTTTGTATGAGTGAATGCTGATGGGAATGATAAGTAAATAGTTTTTAAGTGCAGGAGATCCGATTACTTTCTTCACAACTTGAAGATCTTGACGGCTCTGGCAATACTACACTTTTGTCAAATGTTAAA
Organism: Dolichotis patagonum; assembly: GCA_004027295.1. Classification (NCBI taxonomy): domain Eukaryota; kingdom Metazoa; phylum Chordata; class Mammalia; order Rodentia; family Caviidae; genus Dolichotis; species Dolichotis patagonum. The sequence continues at coordinate 69,077 of PVJX010001859.1, forward strand.
GTGTGTTGATCTTTAGCTAGCCTCAAAGTAGACTGCCAAATTTGTCAGCTTTCAGCATACTATTATTATTACTTTTTAAATTTAAGTGATTTGATTCATTGGGGGGGTATTTCTTGAGTTCAGAAAAGTTAAAACCAAGAAGCTCTGTTTCCACTCTTCTTTCTGATTATAGTTACAGAAAGTAAGGGGCAAAACTTGGCTTAAGTGGGAGCTAGTTTTGTTGCTTTTAATTAGACAACTGTATCTTACTGGATATTTCCTACATGCAGATGTTAGTACCAATAACTCAGATTTCATGAAACTTGATTTTTGCCCTGAAGCAAAACCTTAAGTTCTCCTAACCTTAAGTTCTTTGTATTTTCTCATTTACACTTGTCCTTCATAGCACTTAAGACAGGTATACTTGCCAATTTATTTGTGCAATTATTTGTTTAGTCCTGTCTTTATAGATAGATAATAAGCTGTCATGATAGAAGCCATATCTTTCTGACTTATTGTTGTAGACCTAGACCTAGCACACGCTTAGTAGGTGCTCCCAAAAATACTGAGTAGAGGTAATAGTAACTTTCTCTGTTCACTCTGCTTGCAGTAGTTAAATGCATTGTATAAGCCCTTGAAATGTTTTTATTTTAAAAATGTGACTTTTTGACTAACAGAGATTAGTAGTATAGTTATCTATCTTGTATATATTCACACACACATATATGTATACATATGTATATATATATTTTTTCCTTCTTTCCTTTGTGTTTTTATTGTCCAATTGCTTGATCATTTTTTCATGCCTAAATCTTGTGATCTGAGCAACTACTTTCAAGATAACAATATGCAATGTATAAACTAGTGTTAATTTCCTATTTCTTGGGGTTTTTTTGGAATTTTGTATTGTTTTGATCCTTTTTCTGTTTGTTCTTAAAATTTAAAAATGTTACTTTTAATGTTTTATTAATAGTTACACATTCATATATGTAATGATTTTATATTAAAATGTGTATAGAAGATAAATGAATAAAAAATTTAAAAATCCTTATTGCTGCCTCTTGAGCACCAAAGATTTCCAAAGGCAATGATTTAAACTGCTTTTCTTTGATATTCTGACATTTACCAAAATACCTTTGATAATACATTATAGTCTTAATTTTCTTAAGAGTTTAGTTAATATCTATTGATTTTCAGATGAAAGATGAGAAATTTTGTGCAGTTGGTATTTTTCCCTTTCCCTCTATTCCCCTCTAAGATCCAATTGCCACTGGGTCTTTGTTGTTGTTACTTTAGTTTTTCCACTTTTTTATTACTTAACGATATACTTGCGTTTTACAATCAGCAGTTTTAGACAGACTCTGTTTTCCCCACACTAACTGAGATACGAAAACTGAGCTCCCCTAGACTTTCCTTCCTCTTTTCTTCTTTCCTGCTGACTTCTGTCAGCTGAATCATTACACTTAAACTTTTAAAGTTTAAGGAAAGTTACATTCAAACATTGTCATAATGAGTTATACTTACACATTTACATTATTATATTTGTACCATTTACATTTGAGTTCTGCTGCCATAAGTAAATCTTTTAAACATTACTGATAGTCTGATTTAAAAATAAAAAAAATTGAAAAAATCTTTAACTGTTGTAATTACATGAATATTACTCTTTCTCTGGAACACGTAGTATGATTAGACATATGGTGAGAATACCATAATCTCTTATTGTACCAAACACTAAAATGAAAAACATGCAAGTTCACATTTTATATAGAAGTATTGTCTTAGTTACTTTTTACTCATCACTGAGACAAAATACCTGATGCCCAAAATTGGGAAAGGAAAGGTTTATTTCTTACAGGTTTTGGAGGTTTCAGTCCATACTCAGTTGGCTCCAAGGCAGGGTGGCATGGTGGGGCCGCAGTTCATGGCAGCTGCAAACAGCAAGGCGGAAACCAGCAAGAGAGAGAGACACACCTTCTTCCTGCCATTACATCACATCCTGGCTCCACCCCCTAGGAGGGTGTAGCACTGACACCACCAACCCAAGCACTAGACAATGAACCAATCACAAATGCACAATGCAAATACATGAAGCCTGGGGGCCACCGACATAAACCATGACAAGTATGATATATATATCACATATATATGCTGTAATATATATATATGTATATATATATACATATATATATATATATCTCAGCAATCGCTCCAAATACTAGAACATTTACTTTGCTTTATATTTCACCATGAATTTGTTTTACTTCTGTATACTCATGCATATTACCACCCTCCAATTAATATAAATTAATTTTTATAAAGTCCTTTAATTTCCTTTTAATTTGAACTCATTGCCTTCTTGTACAATCCAGTATGTTTTTCATTTTATTTGTGGGTCAACTTAAACTACTTGAATTCCTTTTCTTCCTCTTCTTTGGATTATTTTTCATATTACTAAATTACTGTATATCCTACTAGCACTTTTTATAGAAAGAATAGACAAGAAGACCATTTTTTAACTTCTTTCATATGTCAAAATTCTTTTATTTTTCTTAAGCTGTACAATGGAATTTAATCTAAAATTCTGTGTTTAAAATTGTTTCAGTAACCTGTATTGTTAAAAACTGATGTTAATCTGATGCTCATTTCTTTAACAGTACTGTAAGTATCTTCTTTGAAAGATTTTTTGGCTTTTCTCTTCCTTTACAAAATACAAAGATGTATTTAGAACATAGTTTTCTAGTTGACATTTGGTAGGATTTACCAGTCCTTGGATTAATACTGTTTTCAGGTGGAAGAATCATTTATCTATTTTCTTTTGTTATTTCTTTGATTATTTCAGTTCTTTCATTATTTGTATCATCTCTTGATACATATATACAGACAGGTATAGAATCTTATGGAGTTATACTATATACATCATTGCTTTTTGAGTTTTAATGCATACATTTTTAAATTCAGAAAATCTTGTTTTTATGTTAAAGTACACTATATTCTTGAATTTTGATAGTGATTAGACAGTTTTATTGTTCTCTTTTATTCCTTATATTATCACTGGTTTCTTCTGAGGTCAGTTTTTATATTTATTCATGTTGGGCTTTTAAAAAGTTTTTACATGGTTTCTCTTCAATGCTTGGTAGTCTTTGGCTTTTTCATTAATTTTTGTGCACAAATATAGAGAGCTGGCATGGGATAACATTTGAGGTCAAGTCGCACATTTTAACCCAAAGCCAGCAGTCTAAATGGAAAGGCTGCCTTCAAGCTCTGTGTCAAAAGGCAAACTCTACTGATAAGTGGCTTTGTTTTTTTCTAGCACATGAACAGGCTTGAAGCAGCCAAACTGCCATGTAAGTCAGATACTCTGTATAGAGAGGGGGAAAAGGGCGTACTTAGCCTAGATTTCCAAGAATGGACTTCTTGTTACAGACTTTCATTGTTGCCCCTTAGCCTCTTGTGCTGTACATACTCAGACACTCAGAGACCTTTAAAGGAAAATGATTCTCACCTCTACACCATGCCTCCTTCCCCACATGTGTTCTGGGTTATAAATTACTCTGTTAGCATACATCTAACAATATACTATAATCTGACATCTATCTTTTTGTTCTGTTTTGTTTTTTGTCTTTTTGAGACAGGATCTTGCTATGTAGTTCAGCCTGGGCTTCAGCTCACTTTGTAGCCCAGGTTGGTCTCAAATTTGCAATAATCCCCCTGTCTCAGCCTCCCAAATGCTGGAATAACAGGTATGCACCACCACACCCAGCCTGACATCTATCTTTTAAGACTTCATCAAAGTTTGTAATCTGCTAATATTACCTTTTTTCTCCTCCCTTTAAAATAGTTTTTTTTTCAAATCCCTTCAAGGATTTATTTATTTTTGTATGTAAATTTTTATTTCAAAGTTAACATAGAGGAGAAAAATGTGTTGAAGTAGGAAACTATGCATAGCTATTTTAGAATAGTTCTAAAGGGTTACCTGAATTTGGCTAAAACTCATCTGGCTGTTCACAAATAGATAAACCTAACTGTAATAGGTAAATTCCCATACAAGCTCCCCAGACCTTGCTAATTATTCTTCATGGATCAAGTAGGATTTAATAGTGTTAAGGGCTTTGGATGACTCTAAATTGTTCTCTGAACCTCTTGGCACATTCATATGTGTATAGAAGAGCATGATCACAAAACAAAGTAACTATAGTGATGTGTCCAATGAAAGAAGGCTATGATAAAAATTAAAGTTAAAGCCCAATTTGAACTGGCTTAGAATTCGCTTTGGGGCATTACTTGTTTTTATGTTAGCTGACCAACTCTACCTTAGATTTGCCAAGAAAATAATTGATGTAATCATAGAGCCAAGAATGATAACGTGAAGATCTGTGGAGGATTGGCAGGACCCCAGATCGCTGGGAAAAAGCCAGCAAAGTACCTATCTTTAAAAGGCAATAAAAAGTTGTTTGAGAATGAGTGACCTTTTATGTAGAGAAAAAGCAGTGCATACTGATTACCTTAACCCAGATAAGTTTTAGACAGGCTTAGACAGAAATGGCAATAATGAGTAGAGGAAAAATGTACTCATATGTTACATCAACAGAACACAAAGTATCCAAAAGTGAATAAAACCTTTTAATGGAACATATGAGATTTTATTTTATTTTATTTATTATAACCATTTTATTGGGAGTCACATTTTGTTAAGTATCTAGATAATTTAAGGCATCTGTATTTTGGCCACATTTCTCCACTTGTACCCCATATATGCTGTTAGATAGATGCTTTAAAAACACAGATGTGTAATATTAAATTGAAAATGTTAATGATTATCTAGATATCAGTTTCTTCCTTAAAATATGTGAAGGATGTATATTAAAATTTTGTGTATATAACAAGATTAGTCAAAGTTGGTGTCTTAGTCTAGAATTTAAAATTAAATTAAATCAAATAAACCAAAATGAGCACTGATATAATGTATTCTAATTAAGAAGGAAAATAGACCCTGTAAATTTGAATTGGGGAATGATCAAGTGAAAGAACTTAGGCTTCCCAACTAGAAATTAATGTCTATACACTGATTCATAATTTGATGAAATCTTTCATATCTTCTGGCCTTTGTATTGAATAATTCTTTGGAATTCATTTATTTTCCTTCTTTATCTTGCAAATTCTCTACTCATTCTTCAAGTTGAAACTTTGGGAAAACCCTTCTTGCCTCACATTTTGAATTAATTTCAGTCTTCTGTGTTCCCTGGGTGCTGCATACACTTAGATACAACCGGAGTTTGTTGAGTGTCTTTTCCTACCAGGTACTGCACCTCGGAATAACAGCTACATTACAAGGGCACAGCCTCAATCTGATTATCATTATTTACCCAATTGATGAAGCTCAGGTTCTGAGAAGCTACATGAATTGCTCAAGGTCACACAACTAGCAAGCAGCAAACACAGATTTAAACTCTATAATTATTTGTTTACGGTTCTTTCACCATCTGTAGACTCCAAACCCTTAAGGGCAGAGAAAGTATTTTTTTTAACCCCTCAGTTCTAGCAGCTCATGAACTTGCAAGAAAGCTGAACCTCACTGTAAATAATTTACTTGTCTCATTTCTTAAAAGGCGGCATCATCGAATAGGTTTTCATGACCATTTCCACCTGCATGCTGCAGTTAGATTTCAGTGTATGAAGACACATTATAAAGAGTGATGCTGGGAACACGGACCATACAAACAGCTATGGAGCAAAGTGTGCTTAAGGTAGAAGCCCCATGCTAACAGCTTGGTTCTATAACTGCCTATAACATTGAGAAGTAACCAGTTCATCCTTTTTCTAGATTTTTACTTATTATGTTCAATGTGTACAAGGCACTTCACAGTCATTGAGGAGGTACCAAAGTATATAAACATGATCCCTGATTTAAACTTCCAAATCTTAGCACAAGACAGGATGTATGCGTTGTTAAGAGCAACTGCACAAGGTGACAGCGTCAGTGCTACTGGAGCCATTAAGCGAAGTGCTGTGTGATGAGGGAAGAGTGTGTGAAGGACTAAGAAGTGTGTGCGGCCCTAGACAAGGCCTATTAGCTGGTAGACGTGTTGTTTGTTGAACGTCGAGTGCCGTTTTGAAAGCTGAAGTTTAGGAGAAAGTCTATCCCTTCTTTCTGGATTAATTCTCACGACGTATTTCAATGCACGTTATATATCAGACACTGTCTTAGGCACTGGCGTGTCGGCCATTTCCTTAGGTGCAGATCTTTCTTTAAAACTATTCACACTGTGTTAGGTTGTTAAAAGAGTCAAACACAGCTATGACCTTTGTGCTCTTTCATATTGTTCCAATACCATGGCAAACCACGTAAGTGGGAAATTAAAACTGCAACAAAGGATTAGTTGTATGTTAAGAAATGGACAATTAGTCCAAATAAGTTTTTTCTGTTGAGATAGAGTGTATGACATAGTGTGGCAGTCTCTGGGTAATTTTTAAAAGTCTTAATAACCACATTGAGAGAATGAGAAATGTATAACAAAGTATCCATCACATAGCTCAGGATGACTGTATGGCAATACAAGAATAGCTTTTATCAGCTCTCAGCATGACCTGACTGGATAGTAAACTGGCTATGCAACTGTCCTACTGTAACAGGGTGACTTCCTATTCCAGTAGAGGACAACTGAGTGGCTCTGGAAACAGGGGAGAGAAAATCCTCATTAATTCTGAGACTTTTACCAAGAGATCTTATTAAAACTTGGCAAGAACTAAACTTTATACGTATGTAACATTTTCCTACTAGTAAAGCTGTAGTCCCTAATGTTGAGCTACAAATAAATAGAATTCTAAAGTAATTTCTTTCTTTCTTTTTTCTTTTCTTTTTCTTTTTTTGGAACCGGTATTGAACTCATGATGTTGCGCGTTCCAAGTAGGCACTCTGAAGTAATTTCTATGTGCTATCAACATGTATAAAAGGGAGAGAAAGAGAGAGAAAAAGAGAGAGAAACTTAATACCTCAAAACAAGATTTATCTACCGAAATTATTTTGTAGAAATAAATAGTTGCTTAGAGACTGAAAACCTGCCACATTTCACATTAGCACAATACGTCTTTAGAGTGACAAAATGCCTTGACAATTGACTAATGATTAACAAGCAGAAAAAATGCATACTGAAATATTCATCTATGGAGAGTGTGAAAGGGGAAGGAGGGATGATAAAGACCAAGGATGAGATGTTCATCTTGCCTTTCAGAATAATTGTATCGCTTATGCTAAGAACCTTGTTGATGCAAAAATAACACTGAAAGGAGGGTTCAATTGCCTGGATTTCTTTTTCACTTCCTCTTAGATCTACATGATAAATGCTCTAGCTTCTCTCTGCATTCCAAGGCCATTTCTTCTCTCCTTTTACCAACAGCTGGTTGTGAGAGGCACCCCAGGCCAGTCCCCCATTCCTACAAGCACATCTAGGAGATGATTCCTTTTCCTGACTCCAACATCCAGAAACAGAAGCTCATTGCTTATGCTGCAATTTTGATAACCTAACTGGCAGAACAGTTATTCAAATTTTAAGCCTCTGAATGCAGCAAGATCAACCTGGCCTATCCACATAAATAATTTTGACACGATAAGTATGCGAGAGCGATGATAACCGATAAGTGAAGCAATTACCTTGCTTTTTTGGATTATATTAAATGAAGATTCTGATAGAGTAATGAAAAGAGACAAAGCAGACAAAAAGTCGGCTGCAGAGCTTTTGGGCACTGTGTTATCTCTATTATACCATATTGAAATAGAGAAGCTATCACCAATCATGCATTTCTGTGTAACTTCTGGCTTCTAACAGTGAACAATGAATAAATTGTCACAAGACAGTAACTGATAAATTGGGATTGGCAGTGCTTTTTAAAAAGCATAAATAAACTTATTCGTCACTTTTTTCTTTTTCAAAGCAGTTTTTAGGGGGCTCGAGGGAGTAAGTGGGTGGGCAGAATTTATTACAACTTATATCTCCTTTTATTCCCTATCTCTACCCCAGCCCATTTCTTGCCATTCTTCTTGATTTTGTGTCTGTTTTAGGGAACTGAGACAGTGTTCTGGCTTTATCACTCAAATTTCACCAATCTGTGGCCCTTTCAAATTAGTATGTGGTTTGAGTGTCTGGAATTCAGATCATTAAATTAGTTTTAAAAATTTGTGTTTGGTAAAGCTAGTCTTCGATAAAAGGGCGAATATAAAATATGGACAACTGGTTCCATGAGCTTTAAGTTCCAGCAGAATGAAATGCTTTAAATTCACAGATACTGTAATAATGGCCCAGCTCTACATTTTTATATGGTTTGGAAATAATATTGTCCTTGTCAGGGGAGGTAGCAGTAGGCATTTCTGCTGTCACAACCCCCTTAAAAATACAAAGGGGCCCTTAGATGTGAGTGCATGAAGTTTTCTCATTTGAATCATTCCTACTCAATATCCTAGCAAAATCTGTTCACCCAGCAGGTTGGCAGATTTAATGGTGAATTGTTGTTTGTTTATATTTTCCTTTTTAGGTGGTACGAGAAGGTAGAATCTAGGAATGAATATGATTTTGTTCTTTTCAAAATCACAGCACGGACTGCCTGTAACATAACTGCCTAAGCAAGTTAAATTAACACACTACACCTCCTGGTGTAGAGGAGAGGGCTTGGATGTGGGTCTACGGTTAATGTTTACTTTGATTTTAAGTTAGTTATACTCCAGGGATCTGTGAAATCGGAGGGATAATGCTGAAAGGAATGCATGTCGGTGAAGGAGTTTGTAAACAATTAGGCACCATGTAAAACGTTAGCATTGTTCTGACTGGCGGAGACCATATCGAAAGGTTTGGCAGAACGACCAGGCCCGAAGTTGCCTTTGACTCTTTATCAAGATGGCTGAGTTTCAGGCCAGCCAGTTGTTATGGCTGACTGTTCTATGAAACAGTGTGGGAATGAACGTCATTATTAGTCTTCTGCTCCTACAAGCAGGATCATTTATCTCTTTGCTCATTAAAAACAAAAAGCAAACCCTCCACATGGCCTCTTTTCAAAATGAAAGGGCCAATAAAGTTAGTAAAAGCAAATCACATTTGATGAAATTATTATCATGATGGTGTTTAAAACAACATTTGTTCTGTTTATCAAGCCCAGTCTTACTGCATCTGTAAAGAATTTGACTTTAAAGACCAAAAAAATAACAACATGAAAATGAAGCCCGGTGCCTACACCAGGCTGGATCCTTGCTTGCTTTGCAAGGAATTCTTTACAGCAGCCTGTGCTGCCGGAGCTCAAGGCTCCATCCTACCTGTGGAGCAAGTTAACAGCATCGGGGCTGAGAAGATCCAGGGATGTGGGGCAGAGATGCAAGGAGGAGCAAGGGGAATGCGGTGCTGTCAACTCCAGCGCAGGATCTAGTTTTACATTTGCTTACAGTTGGTTCATTTCCAGAACATACATAACAAGCTAATTGCATGTGACCGTTTTCTACCTGTCTCAGTCTTTCAAAATGTATAGCTTCTTCCTTATGCTAAAAAAGAGAAGTTGTTGGCATTGCTTGAAATAAATGCAAAGGATTTTTATTAACTTTTATATAACCACAATAGCCCTATCCCCCACTTTGAGAAATCAGCAATCTTAAAATATAGCTTGTTCACGATTGGCCACAACCAGAGAGGTAAGGAATGCAGAGGTTCGCGTCCCTGTGCATAGTTGAGTTGTGATGATTAGTCAAAGGAAGAACCCATAAGCCCCTGAAGCATTTCCCCTACTCACACCACAGCATCTCTTTCAAAACTCCCTGTCACCCGACAATTAAAGCTTAATGACAGGCATGCCTGGG
>PVJX010001859.1:78990-146824 GCA_004027295.1 Dolichotis patagonum
CTTCTTTCTTTCTTTCTTTCTTTCTTTCTTTCTTTCTTTCTTTCTTTCTCTCTTCCTTCCTTCCTTTCTTCCTTCCTTTCTTTCTTCTCTTCTTTTAAAGAAAAAAAAAACAATAAAATCAAAATTTCAAATTGAGTTTTGTAGAAGAGTAACAATGGTTAATTCATTGTGAACTGTAATCTTCAAAGTAGTTTTTCACATTGTAAGATATAGGCATAAAAAATTGATCAAACAGTATAGTCACAAACCATTCTTTCCAATGAACTAATAGCAATTAGTAGTATAACTATCTTAAATATTTATTTATTATTTTTCCTTTTCCCTTCCTTATTTTGTCCTTTCTCTCATCCCAGTTTTCTCTTTTCTTTTGAACAGTTTCTTCTCATTTCACAATATCTATCATACATTTTGAATCTTATTTACTCTTCCAGCTTCTTATACTAGGTGTAGCCTTTAAAAGAAGACAAGAAAAGCCAAATGATTCACAGAGGTGAACTTGGCCACACTGTAAGCTTTTAATCCGTTTATTCTATGAGTGCTTCTCTGAGCTCCTCTGAGCATATTTAATAAGCATTAATAAGCTTACCACTTGAGGTGGGTATTATACATGGAGAACACTCAAATTTTAACCTTTTGGCGCATACTGACAAAGATCATTGAATCAGCTAAATATCCCACAAAAATCGTATGGCATTATACTTTTGACCACTAACCCTAGAAGCATGGAGTAGATCTATTTGGGCATTTCATATTTTGTTTTTCTTTTTGTATTAGATCTAAAAGAACAGGGTTTGGTCTTCTTCACTCCATTTGGAAGAGCATGGTAACAAGAACCACAAAAACTATGTTGGGCTTGTACATATCTTGGGACATAAATATGGTTTTCATAAAGCCCAGACCGTATTCCAAAATAGCCCAGAAATCCAATAACAGGTCTCCTGAATTGTACCCTTTCTGGGCACTTTACTTTGAAGAGGAAACCGAATGTGAGCTTCTGATGGGATTACTGGGTCTGCTGAGTAAGGGTGTCTTGGAGCTTGAGCTTGTGCACCCGAGCCGCTCAGCAGATGCAGTGAGGTCGCATCCCCACTGCGTCCATCAGCACTGACCACCACACGGAGGGGCTGGTAGCTGGGCAGATGTTCCTGTGAGTGGGCTGCTGGGAACTGGAGGAGGTGTGTATAGTCTCTGCTAGCACAGAAAGTGGAAATACACCTCACAAACACATTCTTCCTCCAGCCTCCTTGAAAGTTTGTATTCCTGATCTTTAGTGTCTAGCAGGCAATGACCATTTAACAAATGTCTGTTAAAAAATAAACATTCAAAAAATATTCTTGAAGATGAATTTTTAATGTCCTTATTTCATACTTCATGCTGGTACTTCTCATTTTCTTTATGCCCTTCTCATCCTTCATTGTTTACCACCAGATATGTATTTTGTACTTCCCATAATCCAGGAACCAGGTATGACACTAGCATAAGGTCCAAAACATGTGGGTTAAATGTTGCCATGTTTGGGAAACTTCCCTCAGTCCCTTGAGCAGAAGTTAGCACACATTTAGGTCCTGTAGGCTTTCCTCTGTGATAATGTTTATTATGCTGTGTTTATTAGATATGTCTTGTTCCACATCTTACGCTAAATTGCTATTTTTCTGAAGATGCTTGGGCAGCATTCTCTCTGTATCTTCACAGCTACACATAGCACTCCATCAGAAGATTGTTTATGATATAGCTGATTGTGTATAGGGCCATAATCTTTCCTTCCTCTCTGCATCCATGGCCTATCCCACATGATTTTGCAGCTCTTTGCAGTTGTAAGAATCTCGCTTCGCCACTCTTAGAATCTTGGCTGACCTTATTCTGACAAATACAACATGGCAAAAGTGACATTGCCAGTTTTAAGCCTCAAGAAAGAACAAGTCTGGTCTTTCATAGTTAATCATGAGAGTCTTATCGCTTGACCACCTTTGTCTCCATGGTTCACAGATAGCGAAGTACCACGGGTGTGGTACTTAGGCTACCCTAAGCCCTCAGCTCCCTTAACCAACTCATCAGCTGAAAACAAATAAATGAGCATGCCCTGTTAGGAGTTGCTGAGCCCGGTCCAAATCAGCCAACTCTCTAACTGATCTGTAAACTCATAAACAATACTGCATATTTTTTGTTTGGAGCCACTAAATTTTGGTATAATTTGTTATGTGATAATAGCTAACTGATTTACAGAAATTTTTACAAATTAATCTTTATTTTTTCTGTTCTACTTAAATAAACAAAAGGTTCATATAATGCTGACTAGAAAGCTTATTATTTTGTTGTATGGTAAAATATTGTCTCTTTTTCTACCCTTCTTTTAAGTTATCCACATGGGAAAGATCATGAACTCATTGAGTACTAGATCTTCAAGGATTCTTTGGTCACCTAAAAATACCCTCACATTTCTTGAAAACAAGAAATTTGCCTGCATTTTACACATGGTCACCTAGCCAGTTAAGATGTGCAGACTCAACCTCAGTTTACTGGAGAACCATAAGGACTTTTTCACAGCTACGTACATTTCTTACCTCTCAACTAAGCTCACTAAAGTCTTTCATTTATCTTGTTTTTTTAAGGTACAGTTGGCACAAAATATTCATAAACATAGTCAAACTTAATGAGGAATGCTATACGCATCCAAGAACAAGGTTATCTAATTGCTCCAATTACTAAAGAAATGCAGCGTGTATATTTTCTTCTGCCCCATTTATAATGTTTTTGGACCCTTACTGCAAGGTATATTGATGCCAAGAGTTCCCCAACAGATATGTGTAAATGCACGCCCCCTCATCGTAAAGCTTACAAGTCTTAGAAAACACCAATCCCTCAACTAGTGAAATGATTATACAACACTGACTTGGAGGGTATGATCACTTCTGAGGCTTGCTTGTTGGAGGAATTTCATTAGCAAGATCATGTGATTCATGGATGATCAAAACCAAACAGAACTCAAGCCAGATTGTTCTTTAAGAAACATTATTTTTTTAGCCAGAAAGTGAGTACCTTCATCTGAAAAATATATTCTGAGATCTCATACTGTTGTATTTGGTTTAGCAGATGATAATGTAGGTCTTTTCTGGGCAGGTAAGGGAGCTACGGACTGGAGGTTGGGACAAAAGAGCTGAGAGCCGTAGTTGAAATATTTGAATGTGATAGATTGTTTTTCCAATGTAAGTCAGTAGTTAAGAAACTGATATATAATTTAGTCTAAATTCATAATCATCAACAACTATGAAGGAAAGGCATTTGGTATTGATCTCTTAATCAGAAACCAAATTGAACTTTATCTCATGACAAAGTAAAATGAACCATTTTGTTAATCACTATGATTATCTTTCTCACATTTATTTTGACAGCAATGTCATTTGGTAGAAAACTATCACCTTAAATTATCTTTCTTATTATGAATTACAAATTCATACAATTCGATAAATGATTTATTCTTTCCTTCACGCTTGCTTTGAGGGATTTTTTTCCCCACAGAAACACTGTGGTGACTTAAAAGTAAAGAAATGATAATAAAAGTCATATCAAAAAGATCAACTATGTGGAGAGACATCAGGACTTGGAATTGTCTGCCAATCACACGAGTCGCACACTAAGGATTTCACACTGAGGGTTTTCTCGAATCCCGGAATCCTATGAGCAAAACTCGAGAAGTCATTGTGATTGGTGAAGGAGTTCCAGCCCCAGGATTACTGCAAACGTGACTATTGGCCCAGGCCTCGGTTATTGTTGGTGTGCCTTCATGCTTGAGACCCACTCTTGTGGAAATGGAAAAAAGTTCTGAGGCACTATGAACATTAATGCAAAGAATAAAAGTTCTTACCTTGTCCTCCAGGGAAATCCCATCAGAACCTTCAGATCTTTCTGACTTTACCACTGTTCTTGTCTTGGGCTTTACAAATTATGCTAGACATCTCCTTATCTTGGTTTCTTCAGGTACCAAAATGCTTGGGTAAGAGAAAGAGCCTTGAACTCAGTCAGGACTAAAAAGAAAGATATTATAAAATTTTTAGCATCTGGATAGATAAAACTTTGCTGAAGAATTGGCTGTCAGCAGCATTTTCCCCCAGCACAAATGCTTCACCTTAATAAGCCTCCCTCTGAAATGGCCTTGTTCCACCAACCAGTGAGAGGGAGAGGAACAGTGAATGCCAAGTACAACACTGCTGAATTATAATGAAATTCATGCATGCAGTCATCCCTCAGATAGTTATTAGGCACCTACTATGTGCCAGGCAGGCTGTTAGGTTTTGGCAAGATCCACACTTTGTGTTCACATGGTCTCGGAAGAATAAAGCACCTCAGAGGCAGTCGTGTGAACAGAATATTATGAGAATACTGGTAGGAACATTATAAAAACTCTCATTTTGTTCCTTTCTGTAAGACTAGTTTCTAGGTCCTACTTAGTACTCCTCAGAAGATTAAGAGACCTTGATTAGGAAACTTGTAGATTGGAGAGATTGCTGATAAAAAGACAAAGGGCTAAGCCAGAGGTTAACACATATTGCCATGGAGAATGCAGGAGGCATACCTCACCGGCACTGGGGAGCAGGGAATTGAGAAGGCTTGCTGAAGCGTTAGGACAGACACTAGTCATGGATGTGTATCCCAGCAAGCCAGTGGGGGATTTCTTCAGATTGCTGGGCTTGTTCATGCTGGCAAGGCAGTGAACTCATCCGCTCAAGTGGAGACGTAATGTGGTTTGTGCTGTGTTTTGTGGTTAGCTTTCATTTATGTTATTATTAGTGATGGTATCTGTTATGGATGGCCCAAGTGAGAACTTTTGCTTCCTCTCTAGTGGCTCAAGGCAAAGGAGAGCTTTACAAACAAACAAATGCATTTTAAATTGTCCAACACAGAGAGAACGTGAGGAGGCCTGCTCCTTGATAAACACCTTGGCATTTTCCTCTGGGAAGTTCTTGTTTTCTGAAGAATGGCTTTCTTGTTGCTCTTGAATAGTTCTATAATATTTTATAGTACTATATAAAAGATTGAAAAGGTAGGTAATTTTCCCAGGTAAAATGCAACTTTAAAATTTCCTTGGACTTTTTAGGGATTTTTCTTGCACATTTTGCACATTTTATACAATTTACATTGAATACACTTATGAAGGCTGTTCTGGTTTATCTGTGAGTAACTAGACTCTACCTTGGCTCAGACATTCCTGAATCCGTCTATTTTAAGAATTTTAAAGTACCTCTTATCATTTCAGAATTTAGATTCAACGGCAGAGAAGGGAAGAGAGATACTTGTTCTTGGCCTCAGTCCTGTTCTAAACAATATGAAGTTGATATGGAAGCTTGGAGAATGAATTTAGGATGTGTATAGATTTTATTTTAAAACAACTTACATTTACTTACATCCTCTTTTTCATGAACTAGCAAACAGTAGTTTTGCAGAAACCTTTCCCAACCAAGAACACATTGATGGTGGAAGGAGCATTCACTGAGCTTTTACTGGGTCTCTTTTCTTAAAAATAAAACCATATCTTATTTGTTTGTAGGAAGCTTAAGATACTTTTTAAAGAAACGCTCTGGCATAGAAAGAAATTCAGTAAAAAAAAATGGAGACATTTATCTCCTGTTCTTGGGAAATTAAATCCTCAGATAGGGAAAGTGGGGCATCATATATACCCGTGTTTCCAGTGCACAATGCAACTGCCTTGGGAAGCCTGAGGCTTCCAGTCTCCCTCATCCTTGTGAAAAATTTAACAGGAATTCTTTAGATTTTTTTCTTGGTGTTTTAGGGCTTCCCGTTTACAGAAATAATGAAAATGACTTCATGGTGAAACTGTAAAGACCACATAGACGTTACTTTTTAGACTACCTTGCTCCATTGCCAAAGTGCTTGTCTCCGCTACGTAATAAGATATGCTTCCAGTCTCACACTCAACTCTGATATTATCCTGAGAACTTGGATTAAGGTCAGGCCTACCTAAGAGGAAGTGGTGAGAAAGGTTTCACTCTCAAGTCTCCCTGTGTGGGTCTTGCGGCTGTTCACAGCATTTCCTGGCAAAGCTGCCCATGCTAACAGCTTAATAATTCTTTCATTTTGTTTCTTTTCTGTTTCATTCTGGTTCTTTCTTCAAGGGCTCTCACTTTCAGTGAAGTTTTTCTCCAGTGGGATGTGAGCAAGTGTCCTTCTGTTTTCACTGTTGCTTGTATTTTTCTTTACCATCACCATGGGGCCATTGCAAACTATTACTTTTAAAGGTCATTTGTTTTGTCCTTCATGCATTTGTGCTGGACAATGGGTTAATAACACCCAAACAGGCCATTTAAAAATGGCATCCTGTATCATCAACAATTATTGAGTAAAAGGAGAAGTATACAAATAAACTCCTTCCAAGAAACCAGCACTGAAGATATTAGTTAAAATGTTAAAGTATATTAACCAATTAGATAAAATCCTTTTATATTTCCTTGCTTCATTTCAAACATGGCATGGGCTATTTTGTCTGTGAACTCAAGTGGAACAAAAAGCTACAGAATGCAATTTGTGTCAGGAGCTGGACTACAGAAGGACAACTAATTCTAATTAGTACGAATTCCCCATAGGCCAGAGGGAGGCCAAGTGCAGGAACCAACTGCCTAATGCTGTCTCTATCTTGCAACAGGTGGGCCAAGGCCTTCTAAAGGTTGTCATGGAAATAGCTAATGGTAGACCTTTAGCCAGACACCAGTAATTAATTGCAGGCATGTCCAGCCTTTGAATGTGATATCTTTTAATACATTTCTGAAATAAAAGAAGACTGCCTCTTCTAATTGGTTAAAATTAAAACAGCATAAGGCTTTGCCAAGAACTACTGCAAAATAATGCAAGTCTGAGTTCAGCCTCTTCAACGTGGATTCTTTGCCTATTGCTACGCGAAGGAGTAAAGGGAAAGGTATTCACTTCTGATAACACTAATATTCGGCCCAGTGTGGACTCAAGAGCAAAATATTTATGCAATGCACTTAGATCATGCTTGAGGCCTATGAGAAATACCTTTAAAATTCTGACCAATGATCAGAAATGTTTATCCGATTTCCTAGGCCTGAGTGTTTAGTGCCCACAGGGCAGCTATCATTCAGTTAGCGGTCAGCTTCTGTGACTGCAGTGCTTGAGGGTAGCCTCCTCAGTGCTATGTGGTTTGGGGATGTGGTCAAGAATAGGGTGGTGTCGGAGGTAGGTGTTCATAGAGTGATGGAACTGAAGGAAGACAGCTGTGCTATGTGCTTCTCAGCACTTAAACTAGCAAAGAATGGAGTAGAGAGAGGCAATCATCTCTTCCCTTTGGATTTGACATTGTGCTATTGCATGTTCTGGAATTATGCAATAAAAAGAGTAACTACGCTTGAATAATAACTAATGTGTATTGAATCTTACTGTGCACTGGGCATTGTGCTAAGTATTTTGCATGCATTACCTTATTTGATTCTCTTAAAAGCATTAGGAAGAATCTGTGATTATTATTTCAGTCTTAACTGTTAGGAAACTCTGACTTAGAGAAGTTAAGTTACCCATTGTCTTCCATACTGTAAGGGATAGAATCAGGACTTGAAACCAGGCCTGATCCCAACTCATGAGCTATTACAAAAGCAAAGCCATTAAAACAGTGAGTTAAGTTGTGTTTACTTAATGTAGAAAACAACCAAGTCCTCTTTTAGATTATTCAATCCAAAACACATTATGAAATCTTCAACTTTTAGTTCTGAGCTCTGATCCTGAGTTCCTGAACTATGGTGACCCTATTTACTGAAATGCTTCTTTCAAGGGAGTGCTTATTAAGTACTCATACCTTTTTGTCCCTGGTCCAAACATCCTTCTTTTCATTTTTGTTGAATCTATGGGAAATTCAGTTATCTTTTTCTCTTGTCTTAATAGTAAAAACATAAATGAAGGAGGTTCTCTTCCTCACTATATCAGTTGAAGGCACATTTGAAATCTGGCCACTTCTCCTTTTTGCTTGATGTTCTAAAACAATAATGTTTTAGTGTAACAAAGCCAGATCCAATCCATTTTAAGAAATGGACATTTCTAAAATGTGAGGTTCTAAGCAAAATGATGCAGAATTTTATATTGATATGGATTAATGTGTTTTTGTTCATAGTGCAGCTTTTCCTGAGTGAACAGTTTCCTTCTGGCTTTATGGCATGAGAAAAATATACATGCAAGTAATTTTTGCATGTATTTCAGTTCTTTCTGTGAGTGCATGATTTGGAAATATTCACTTTTGCTCTTCTCCAAATATGAGTGACTAGAAAGTATAAGAGGAAAAGCAAAACTAATGCATCTTCAGCAACTCACGTCCCTGAAAAAATGGCTTATGCCAGTTCTTTGACCATCTTAAGGTGCTAAGTGGGCAGTGAATTTCCATGCTGTGTATTACTGTGTCCCTACTGAAGTAGGTATGTGTTCATACATGTCAACTTTATGCTTACATTATGTTTAAAGTACCTACTCTGTACTGCTGCTTTGAGAATAAAAAAAAAAGCCAATGCCTAAAATACACAATTTTTTATTCATTGTAACAGTTGGAAATTTCTCAGCTATGGACTTCAAAAAGAGAAAGACTTTAGAGTGACATTACCCTAATACTGTTCCTTTATCAGCTAGCACTGCTCGGTAAATAAGGCAGCCATTGGACCCTCGATGGATTTACTTTTACCAAACAATTGGATTGAAAATACTCCAGAGAGTTGTGGCTTCCCCCATCCAGTTACTAGAATCATTTTATTAATAAAATGCTTCTAACCTGACCTCCCAAGATTTTTTGACTTTTATTGCTTGGGTGGCACTAGAGGCTAAAACGGGGCTCCTTTTAATAACACATTTGCATAAGTTGATCTGAAAGGTCCCCATGTGATTATGTGACTTGAGGGCTGGCCTGTCATAGCAGAAAAGCCTGAGGTACTCGTCCCAAAGAGATCAAAACCCAAGAATTAACTAGTCTTCATAAAAACGAGAACATCTCTAGGAGCAGTAAAACAAATGATTATCATTTCTTTTTGGCGTTGGACTATGCCAAGCTAGAGAAAAACAGAGCTCTCAAACGTTGACAATCTGGTATATTGAAGTATGACCATTATTTTTTATTTTCCACATTTTTGGTCCAAAGACAGTTCTGAGTAATTGATTCCCATAATGAGCTATGGTTCGTTAGTCAATTTAATTTATAATTGAATTGGATGGATGTAACTCTGTGTAAAATTGTCTCTGAAGAATCTGTTTTGTTCGTCTGTTCAACTTCTGACAGGGATGGAAGAAAATCTAAATTATTCCCTCCTGCAAGGGGAAAAAATTCAGAGTCTCAGTCTCCCTGGTGAAATTAAGAGGAAAAATATTTTTAATAGTTGCCATGCAAAAATATTATGGCTTTACTAAAATTTATACAAGCATGTCAATTAACACGTTCATGGCAGGGTTGTAGATTCAGGAACTGAGTAAATGCCTGAGGCAGAGACCTTTTCTGAGTACCAGGAAGGATTTCTCATTATTAGAGTGAACTTCTAATGGGTCTCTCTGCATTTATTTTTATCAGTTATTGACAAAGACTGTCTTCTTGCTACATAAATATGCCCAGAAAACAATAGCTCTAATTTTCCAGGTGTTTTGTAATCATCACAATTTGTATTTTCTATACATTTTCAATAATGGTATAATTTGTGGAACAGTTATTAAAATAGCTATATAACATTTTTATTTTTATTTTTTTTGTGTTTTGAACGACTGTCAGGAAATTTTTAACTTTAATTGTTAACAACAGGCTTGTCGTTTTGCTCAAAGATTTTTCTCTTATTCCCGAAGCCCTTCACATTTAAAACTTTTACAACTGTCTTAGCACACACTCAAAACAAAGCCATAATTATGTAAAAAGAAATGTTTTACAGTTAATGCCATCTAAGACACTTACCAAGTGCCAAAATGCATAGGATTTTGGTAAAAGGCAATCTGTTCTTTGAGGATAATGCATGCAAACTACGCTTGTGCAAAACCTGAGGCAGGAATAGTATACCGTCTTAGATCACACCTATGGAGCTGACTTTGATACTATGCCCAGAAGTGGGTTACAGGCTGTGATTTGAATGAAGTTTAATCATTTTTAGAAGCGAGGGGCCTTTAGGGTACTCTTTTTCCATAAGACTTATTATATCTAAGAAAGACAGAGGCATAGGCTTTATTCTTTCTTGTTAACAATGGTAATGCAGTAATGATCTCTAATGATGGACTGTTGTATGAAATAGACTGACTGGGAAGAAAAGCTAGATGAAAACAGCTGTCATTTTACATCGTCAAACCCTGCTCTTCTGTGGACAAAGAAATCATGAATTCATGTCCCAGAATCTGATGGATCAGGCATTATATCACTGTTATGTCCACTGCCATTTCTATGGGCTTTAATCTAATCCCTTGCAAATGTTAAAAATATATATTTTAGTGAGTCATAATGATCTGAATAAATGAGTTTGAATTAAGGAGGGTCAGGATATAAAGTTCAAATGTTACAGTTCTCAAGAGACAAATCTGCAGTTTCTCTCTGCTCACGGACACCTGGCTATTCTCTTTCCCTGGACCTTTGCAGGGTTTTAAACCAGTATTTTTTTTTTCCATTTAACTTCTGATACAGACAGAAAAAAGATATTTCATTTGCGAAAATACTCCCCAAATGAGGCAGGCTTGCCTTTAGCTCTGTGATTCTAAACAAAGCAAGAATTAGCCTTATTCAGTGAACCAAAATGCCAGAGATCGCTTAAATCCATAATTGCTACATTCTTCCTGAAGAATTTTTAGTAGGACTCATCTTTTATGTAAGTCAGCTATGTAAAATGGATTGAAAGTTGAATCTAACAAAATATTCAAACCTACATCAATCATTCATACATAATGCACAGTTCAATGGGGCCCACGCCAGAGACCCGGTAAACAGCATCACGGTAAGTTATGCTCTGTGGGAGCAAAATCAGCTGTGATCAATCACTTAGTAACCAGCCTCAGTTACATTTTTACGTTAGTCCTTCAACTCTTCCGAGTATACTTTGAAAAGTATTGTTTATATCTAAAGAAGTAGATCAATACTTGTGATCAATAAACATTCATTTCCAACTAACAAGGACAATGGTGGATGAATTCATTGAAACACTTTTAGAGCAAAGAATGTAGGGTTGAAGAGGAGATCATTAATATGTCAAATTTTAGGACAAGGGATCTTAAAAATCTCTTAGAGAACAACTCTCAAAGAATGTTTCTGTTCTCCAAGATAACTATTTCTAGGATTTCCCGTAAAATTATCAAAAGCTTGTGTATTGATAGGTCTTGGATCTTCAATCCAATAAAGTGAAAGCTTTATTTATTGATGGTCTTGGCCTTCATGAAATTTTGTGACATGTTTTGGTACATAAAAACAAAACAAAACAAAACAAAACATTATAACGTGGGTGAAAACCTTGCAGTGGCAATGATGAACCCCACAGTGGGAGATACAGAGCTCTATTCTTAAGCCCATGTTCTACTCTGGATGTGAGGTCATCAAAGGGTTGGTTTATTGTCTAGGTGTCAGGACAAAGAGGGAAGATTTAGACACTGGTGACATGAATCACCATTCACTAGCTTCTACACTAACTCTTGAAATCAATTTCTCTAGGACAGGATCATGGCTCATATTTCTTGGTATTCAGGAATTGATCATGTATATTTTTAGTGACAAAGAGTAAGGGCATAGCCAATGGAGACTTTTCATTATGGTCTTCTAGCTCTTGTTGAAGAGCTAACTTTCTGTTGGGTAAGTGGTTGACATAGGCAGAGTCACTGCTTCTGAACTGCTGTTCTTTAGGCTCTTTAAATTGAAGATCCCTTGATTTAAAAACACACCCTTTGAACATGTATTCATCTGCATTCTTCACAAATTATATATATATATATATATATATATATATATATATATATGGCACCATCATCAGTTACTATCTCAAGACACAAGACTCAGATCATAATTTAATCATGAATAACAATGCACTTGTCCTTTAAAATGATTTTGACTAGTTTGGTTATGACTTATGATCATATAAAATTTTATTGTCCTTATTTTAGTAGTGTGGCTCTGGGAGCACACAATTTAGGAATAGGAGATGTTCCAAGTTGTGCTTCTGTTATTGGTATCATCTCTGATCTCTATAGCTTTTGCTGTACCGTTTCAATCTATCATTTTGCAACAGTCTGAAGACATAAGATGTCTACCATGTGAAGCTAAGATAACTAAAGTTGTGTAAGTTTGTTTTATCTGTGCAGATAGCTGTGTTCCCTTCCATCAAAGCTAGAGCTTATGGTCTCATTCAAAACTGTCATATGCATCAGGGTGAGTATGAGCGTCAATCCATCTAGAATTTATGGTTTATTTTACTTATATTTATTGTAAAGGAATATTATAATTCTTCTTTCTTCATAACAAATGCTCATCCTATACAGTCCATTTTGGAGACCACTGTATTAGCCTATAAGGAAAACACTCAACTGTTTATTCTCTGGGAGAATTCTATAAAGACTGAACTCTGGTGGGTAGGATTCTATTATAGACAAAGAGAATCACTCTACTTCCTTGTTCTTTAAGCAATACATCAGGATGTGAGTTTATGTATCAATTCACTAACTCTATAAATATTGACTGAAAATAATCTGCAAGCTTTAGCGTTCAGTGTCTCTGTCCATATAAAATTTATGGTCTGAATAAGAATATGGAGGCAGGAAATTATAATTCGTGATAATAAGAGCCCTGATGGCAGCAGGCACAGGAGCTCTGGGGACAAAGGAGAGAGAGCTCACCAGCAGGTGTCAGGCCGGGGAGAGCTCTTCAGAGGAAGTGACATAGGAGTTGAGACTTACAAAATAAGTTGGATCAGTCCCAAGCCAAGAGAGACCAAAGTGCCCCAGAAGAACTGAAGGCAGACCTTGATGGCTGAGCATGTGGAATATAGCACAATGGGAAATTAAACTGAAAAAGCTAAGAGAGATGCTGGATGAATCAAGGTCTCATTTGTTCTGTTTAGGTTTAGATTAACCTGAAAGTGATGGAAAGTCACTGAAGCTATTGTAATATGGTACAGATAGATGAAGTCCAGTACAGAGTGTTTATGATAAGGCCTGACACATGCTGGGCAATCATTATGCATATACTCTGATGAACATTATTAGCAGAACCAATATGACCAAATTTGAATTATTGCCACTATCGTTTCTAGACTGGATTTATAGAATAGTCCTTCTGGTTGCTATTTGGGGAATAGATTCAAAGAGCCAAGACATTTTATCTGCTCTAGCCTATTTAGTTCTATCTTTCTTTTCTTGTCTTGTCTTGTCTTGTCTTGTCTTGTCTTGTCTTGTCTTGTCTTGTCTTTCTTTCGTTCTTTCTTTTTGTACTGGGAATCGAATTCAGGATCTTGTGTTTGCCAGGCAGGTGCTATGCCATTGAGCTATATCCCCAGCCCTACACTTTCTTTTTTAAAGATTAACTTATGCATTTTGAAATTTATCTATATATTTACTTGTTGTCGAAATGGACTAAACGAGAAGTCAGAGGGGATCTTGGGGAAAGCATTCGAATTAGTAAGAGTTAAAGAAGTGTGTGGATTTCACTGTAGCTTTCATGGCAAAGAGCTACACATTTCATTATCTCTTCTCTTTTGAGGTGTGTGTGTGTGTGTGTGTGTGTGTGTGTGGTTTAAGTTTATATAATTGTGTGATCAATTCTTTGACTTACCATCCTGGAACCATGAAAAATAAGTACTTTCCCTTTTAAAATTTGTACTGAGCAACATAGAATATTGTTTCCCTGAGGTTATAGATTATATCCATTAAGATAAATTCTTCATTGAGCAGTAAGGATCAAAACTTTTTTTAGATTATGTAAATATTCATTGTGGTATCATTAATGGCGTTGCTGATGGTAAGGAAGATGATTTCTTTGTGTCATCAACATCTGCATAGAAACAGAGAGATTGCTTTCCTTTGATGGCCTCAGGTCGCCATTTTGTTAAGAGGAAGCCACGCCAGACTTTCCTGTCTTGTGCCTGTCTCAGTTCAGAAAATATCCAGATGAATGCAGATGTAGTGTGTCACATTCCCAGAGAGGAATATTGGCTACAGAAAATCATCTCAGAAATGGTCAGGGGGAATGGACCAAAAATAATATTTTAAAAGGAACAGACACTGATGGTTAAGGGAGTAAAGGACTAAAGCAGTCAAAACCTAGCTGGGTTTTAGGCATTTCATCATCGAAGGAGACAGGCAGCTTATTCCCATTTTTGGATACACTGTTACCTGCTGTGCTGAAATTAAACATTGCATGAAACAGGTATTTAACATGCCCATTGGAAAAAAGATTAAAAACAGTAAATCTCAGGCCCATGAGGCCTAGATGAAATCTGGCAAGCAGCCTATCCTGCATCACACTTCCTGCTTTTGAAGACAGCAAACTTCAGCTGGGGCAGGCAAAGACCAAGCATAAATATTACCAGGTAATGTTTTATTTTTCTTCTGAGTGTGAAGGCTCCTGACACCTCACTTGATTTTTTCCTGAAGGAAATAACTAAATTCCCAGTGACAAGCATGTGGAGAATATACTAAAAGAGATAATGTGTAAGTGAGAAAAGCGGGTCTTCACATGTTGCAGACAGCCCACGTGGGCAGGTCTGAAGGGCCTGTCTCTCTGTGGGACAAGTCATCCGCTCCTGTCCAAGTGCGAGGTTGTGGACTCTCACACCTTCACAGACTTGCAATCAGAGATGATTCTCCTCCAAATAAATAGCAATAAACAAACAAACAAAAAAAGCAAAACCAAAAAATTGGTTTGTGATTCTGTTTAACGAATCTGAAAATGCGTGAGAAAGACAAACATAATTTAAAGCTGGCATTAGAAAGCTGAAGTATATAATTTGGAAGAGGTGATTTTGTGTGTGTGTGCACATTGTCAAGTTATAGCTTATCTTTGACTTTTATGAGTGCTTTCCCTTTTGGGTGCATTTTCATCCAATACTGTTTCAGATTTATATATGTAATATAACCTAGAGAATGATGTACAGTATGCAATACTGATGTTGTTGGTACTATCCATTTATAGTAATAAAAAGTTAAAAAGACAAAATGTAATGATAATAGTAAACAAAGAATTCAATGCTTTTCTAGCTTTTCATTTCCAATTTCTCATTCTCTAGCATTTCCTCTAGTGGATTTCAAGTGGCTGTTTTAAAATCTGTTCGTTTTTACCTTCTCTTCCATTTTTCCCTCCTTTCTTATTATATTCCTCTAGGTTTCTAACTCCTTAAACATTTCTTTTTGTTTTTATACTTATGGGAAGCTTTAAAAATATTATTGTTTATTTTTAAATATTCAAGCATTCATATTTTCTTTGCGATTTACTTTAGTATTTTTCTCTATACTTGCAAAGTTTTCCAAGTCTTACTTACTTCCCTACCCTTCCTCCCTGCCTCTCATGCTCTTCTCTTTTTCTCAGATTTTACTACTTTAACTGTTAATTGTCTTTATCTTCACCTTTCATTATTCCTTCTCCTCTCTACTTTTTTCATCACTTTTCTCCACTCTTCCATTTATTCTTCTATCAATTTATCTCTACTTTTTCCTTGCCTGTTTCTTTTTTTTTTTTAAAGTGCCCCATTTTAGATATTCACCTGGAAATGCTAAGGTGTAATTTGTGTTTTTTCTTTGGAGTACTGAGAACAGAAGAAAAGGACAAGGTGTAATAATTCATGAAAATAATCTTGTATCAGCAACAATGTATTTTGCAGTATTAGAGCAGAGCTTAGTATTGAGTTGATCAACATCTTCTGGAAACGGGTAAATAACTGGGACACATGTCTTCTAACAACCCTTAGTTTGCAAGCAAGAAGTCATTTTATGTCACTTCGTAAATATGAAAAAACGCTACATGGATCCACTAACCACTGTGATTTTATCCGATTCACTTACATTTGCAGAATATTGTGCTATGTAATTTGCAAGTTTTCTGCCAAGGCTGCTGATGGCTTACTGGCCTTCAAAAGTTAAAAGCACATTAGAGAAGGTGGTTGTATGTTGGAGCTGTAAAGGTGGCTCAGATACAAAGAGAGTACTTGATTTCGACCCTGGAGTACAAAATAAGTCCCTACATGAGGCACTGCAGAGAAATTGAGTGAATTTCTTTATTTAGGAGACAGAAATAAGAACAATCTAGAAGTTACTAATCTCACTGGTTAATTTTAAAATTAAAATGAAAAAGTAGTAAGGGGGCATAGAGTTTGCTTAATCATGAGCAGGCTACCAGATTTCTTTTGTCATTTTATTTTAATGTGGATTGGTAGATCTACTATCATGACCCTTTTCAAACTTTTCTTAGCAGAAAAGGATTGGGAAGTGTATCATTTCATACTGGGCATGTTGTTGTTGTGCATGTATATGATGTTAACTTTAATTACTAAAATTTGCAATGACTTCTGACACCACCACTGGTTTCCAAACCCCTAGTTAAAGAATGAGTCTCTTGGTGAATCCCTCCAGGGCAGACACCCTAGTTCCCTCCCTAGTGTATAGCATGGTTTCTGCTGCCTTCCATGTCTGCTCACTCAATTCTCCTGAGTTACCTCCCACAGCACAAGTTAACTTCCAGCTTGGCTATGGCTCTACTCTTCTCCCCATGATTTAAAAATTTCAGAATCCAGTGTCAGAAGTAGCAGTTCCCACCTGGGATGCCAGTCTTCTGACACAGAGAAAAGAATGAAAGAGAGAGAAATATGAAGAAAACACTCCTGAAAACCTTTAAACTGTTAGTCCAATATACTCTCTGATTTCATTGGCCAAGGTAAGTCACATGACCAAACCTACACTGAGGTAGGCAGAGTTGAGCTGTTTGTAGACACATGGCATCAGATTGGATGCAGAATATCCTTACAGGGAAAGGGAGAAAATTACCGGAAACAGCAAGATTCTTATACATAATAAATGCTACTGAATTGAATTAAAGTCAAAAGCAGTTAAAAGATTCGTGTATTCTATTGAGAAGAGTAGACATTGAGAGGTGTAAGAACTACTTTTTCTTTGTTTACCTTCCTAGCAAGAGCCTCCATTTATAAGAATTGACTAACATTATCTGATCGAGTACTTAACACTGATTCAGTGGACATATATGTCATCCCAAAATGGTTAAAGAACAAAGATATGACACAGGAAGAAACTGTAAAGGTTTCGTTTTTTTCCACTTAAGAACCACAGAAACCTTTTTGGTAGAGTTCTTCAAACCAGAATTTGCTGTTCTCCACAACCAGAGACATCTTTTGGAATCTCCTTCACTATGACAACCTTGGAGGAAAGAAAGCATGGTCTCTTAAATTGTCTGTCCGAAGAACACACACCAGCCTATTCACAGAAAACGGTGGCAGTTAATCACACTATATCATCAGAGATACACGTGGTTGAAAAGACTGAAGGCCTAAAAGTTCAAATTCTCTCTGACTTCCCTGGCAAGAGGACTTAATAGTCCAAGATCCTGTTTCTCAGCACCTGGCACAGTTCACCCGGTTTCTTACACTGGCCTTTCTCCTCTTGCGCACTCCAGGAGGGCTGATGCTCTGATACAAGGTGAGTGTTCAGAATTTGAGCAGTTGCTGACACAGATGCTGAGAATTCTTGCAATGAACAGGTCAGACTTGATAAAAGGAAGTGACCAAGCTGGTTTGGATCCCTCTAGGTTGTAGACTGCAGGTCTATAGTGTGTGCATGTTATTACTGCATGTATGATATTACTGCATATGTGATCCTGTGTTGTAGAAACCCAGAAGTGAGCTACCAGGAAGGGATAGGTTTTTCTCAGTTTCTAAGTGCAAAGCATTCTACATGAATCTGAGATGAACAAAAAGAAATCTGTATTTTCATCAGCTAAATTTGTACACTTTCAGCCTGTTGTCTACAGCCATGTCTATATTTATATCATTTAGCTTACTCTCTGTGTTTCACTGTACAACAGGTATGTTTCCTTTCAAGATTATTTTCTTATTTATTTTTCTTTCAAAAAACTTCTAGGAAGTCATTTCCAGTCTGCCTAAGGAGTTCTAAAGCGGATGGGAACTGAAATGACTTTCATCATGTGCCTAAGCAGTCAGACAAGAAAGAACACAAGGTAAATAACATCGCTCTCAGAGTCTACCTGAGCACAACCTGAGCCCTTTGGGTGGTCTCCACCTATACAAACACCTCGCACCCAATAAATGCTCTATAAATATTTGCTGAATTGAACAAGAAAGGAGAGCCAGGTAGTGGTGATAGAACAGAAAGGTTAACTCACGCTCAGCCCAGAAATCCAGACTGCTCACCAGCTGAATATATCTGAACAACTCATTAAAAACCAGGGGAAATGCAAGAGAGCATTTCTTCTCTACCCCATTACTCTGTGGGAAATATAAATGAAATAGATCATTTACATAACGGCATAATGTGCCTAGATATAACAGATTATTTGCATAACTGCATAATGCCACTAATCAGAGAAAAAGCCTTAAATATTTCTGGGATATGAACATACAGAATTATATAAGGTATGCATATCAACCAATAATCAGCACCTTCTCTTGTCTGTAACTTGTATTCTAATAAGAAGAAACAGATCTACAGACATGAATGACCCACCCCAACACCATGAACTGAGGCCGAGGATGTTTTTGAGACCCAAGACAACATAATCTGAGTTCAGTTTCTCCAAACCAATGCTTGTTCTTGCATTGTGATCAGTTCATTGGAACCTGTACTCATTGCAATACAAGAGTGAGCCCTTGTGTAAGTAATTTTAAGGTGAGTAATGGGGAAGGAAAGATGAGACTGTTCTCTTAGATATCCGTGCCTTACCTTTCCTGTTGATGATGACTATACTTGTTGGCAGTGGCAGGATAAGGGAAGAAAAAAAAAAGCCAGAGAACACAGTTTTGTGAGTTTTAATTTTTTTTATTATAGAATAACTAAACTATTACGTATTTTGCTTACTGTAAAAGTTCTTTAGCAGGTAAACTCTACGGAGTTCATTATATTTTTTAATGTATTTCAGATCTTGATTTCCCACTACAAACTAGAGTAACAAATATATAATTATTCTCATAAATAACTCAGCACCTTATATTTCAAGCAAATTTTCCCACAAGGCACAAGTGCCCTATATTAACTTCCTTTAAGTGTAAGTTGATTAAGGTAAAAATTAGTTGTTATTACCTTATGGACATTTTAGTTTTAGCAGCAATTCAAAGCTGGGCCTATCACAAGTAGATTTGTTGCCGCCCACAGGTATAATCATCAGGAAAATTAATAATCATGTTCAGTATGACTATAAATCATTGTGGTTTAGGCAATTAATATCTGTAGAAAAATGGACGATCTATATGTATTATTACAGTGCAAACTACATGTTGTGAAAACCCAGATCCAACACAGTCAAATTGCAAATGCAGGGTTCCTCATTTCAGAGTGTGATAGTACAAGGCCATCAGAGCCAGAGACGCTGATGATTGTGAATAAATAATGTGGCAAGTTTTAGCACTTTATGAATGTAGCTTTGGAGTGCAAAAACAGTATTCAGGATCTCTAAACTAGATGCAGTGGCAATAGTTGATAATTTCCAGTAAAGACAAAGGAAGCCCGTAGATGGAAACGAACACAGAGATGTTTGAATGAATCTGCCTTCATGACTGGGCAAATATCTCAATAGCTATAGTGCAGGACATGTCACTTGCAAAACGAGACTTCCATTATTCTTGTCAGTTTGCTCAGCATGCAGTCAGGTTGGGGAAACAAAGGTTCCTAATAAAGAATAGTAACATCTGTTCATTTGAGAATACGAATAATAATGCAATGGACAAGCTCTTAGGAACTTATTTTTTCATTTAGGTCCCGCAGAATAAAATCTGTATGATTATCTGTATTAATAGATGGGGAAATAAATTCAGAATGATTTTCATTTAGTTCCCACAGAATAAAATCTGTATGATTATCTGTATTAATAGATGGGGAAATAAATTCAGAATGATTAAAAATTTCTTAAAGGTCAAAAAACTGAAAGATGGTATTGTAGAGTCATAATTCCAATCATAGTTGAGGACCAAAATTTATGACTTTCTTCTTTAATTTCTTTCTCTGTTATTTCCTTTCCTTTCCTCTTTCTCTTTCTTTATTCCTTCCTTATGTTTCTTTAGTATGATTTTTCCTTTTTACTACAACCTTTGTGCTTTCTCTTATTTGTGGGTCAGATATCCATTGATACCCCGGAGCGTTTCTTAGGCAATCCATGGCCCTTAGGCTTGAAACCCTTAGTACCAGCATGGCACTGGGGGATGTGACAATTTATAGAGCAGTTCTCCTTTTACTTTTAGGAATTCTCTCTTTTCCAAGACTTCCTCAATATCTAGGCTTTTGTCCCTTTGTATGCAGCTTTATTAATTTCTGCTTTAAGAAAACATTCACTATGCCATGGCTTTGTTTGTATAGTGCATTTTCTAAAGCAGACTCTGTTCTAACTTAAGATTTAAAGAAATTAGAGCAATAAAAGTGAAGAGAAAAAGAACAAAACAGAGACAGAAAGGAATAAAATCCAGAAAAAAGAAGAAAGAAAAAAAGAAAGAAAGAAGAAAGAAAGAAAGAAAGAAAGAAAGAAAGAAAGAAAGAAAGAAAAGGAAAAATTTTCAGAATGACTTTTCACATTAAAAAGCTGTCACATTGCAAAGGATTCACCATATATTCCTTTAAATAGCAAACTAATTTTAAACACTGAGTACTATGTGATTTGTGCAATTTTTCAGGGAATCACTCACAGCACAAAGTGAGCCACCTCTATTATTAGTTCAGCAATACCTCACCTCATAGAATACAATTTATGGTTAATAATGCGTTTACCTCCCTAACTCATTCGACTCTCAGAAAAGCTGCATGGGGCAGGTAGAGAAAAGGTCTTATTTCTGTTTTTCACTCTAAGGAAAGAACTTAGCCCTGAGGGATTGAATGACTTGATTAAGCCACAGGGAGAGAAGAGGTGGGATGGGGCTGCAAACCCAGTTCCTCTGGTGTCATAGCCGTGTCACCATAAACCCTTTCTTCGAGGTTATTTTTCTCTTAGGCTAAAACTTAACCCAGCTTTTGCGCTATTGGAGATGATGCCTACCTGTAATCACAGCTACTCAAGAGGCAGAGGTAGGAAGATCACAATTTTGAAGCCTGCCTCTGAAACGTAGTAAGATTCTGTCTCAAAATAAAGTAAAAAGGCTGGGGTTATAGTTCAGTGGCAGAGGTTATGCCTGTTATGCACAAGGGCCTAGATTCAATCCTCGGTACCACACACATAAAGCAAAACATAGAGGTAAATCCAGCTTCTTCTCCCATATTGCTGATGAATTTGTTTTGGTTAATGGGATTAATTCTTCCAATTATTCAGTCCAATGGACACTATCCAATGTTTATCTCATCTGATGTCTATGCAGCTTTAAGACTCTGTACTATACTCTGCTTGAAATTACTGTTTGGCTTCTGGAGACTTCTTTCTTCTATATCTTAGATTGACGCATTCGGTTTTGATCCACTTTTATTTAAGTACACTCCCTGTACAGTTTGTTTTCTTCCCAAAAAGTCAACTAGTACTTGTTTGCTGCAGATGAATGCACAGATAAGTACATTGTTCCATTTGACTCGTATCTTCTTCCTTTAGTGTCATTTCTAGTTTCACTTGTTATATGGACATATTCCTCACAACACTGAACAGAGAGGCCAAACTCAATTATATTCCAAGATGAACTTGTCATCTTCTTCACCAAAATTTTTCCATTTGTCTCCTTCCTTCGTCAATAGTGTCACCATCCAACAACCCTCAGCTAGAAGAAATCAAACTTCAGCAGAGGTGGTTCATAAATTTCAATGGGATTAGGGCAGGGGATTTAGCTCAGTAGCTCAAGCACTTGCCTGGTAAGTGCAGGTCATGAGTTCAATTCTCAGTACCCCCCAAAAAAATTCTATGGGATCTACTTTTTAAATGTACCATGTGTTTGTTCCTTCTTGTATCCTACTGCGTTTCTGCAGTCCAGGTTCTCATCGTCTGTGCTAGCATTATTGCAGTAGCCATTCAGCCAGCTCATATCCTACAATATGAGCCCTTCAACAAAATACAAGAGGCTACAGATTATGCCACAGCCCCCGAGCACTAGTTATATGTTTGTGTTCTACACCCAGTCAAGAAAGCATACCTAACTTTCTGTCTTACATCCTCCCTTCTCTTGGACAAATCATGCTTTTCTTTAAGAATTGACTATAACACCTCTAGTCCTTTCTAAGATGCCCTATTTCTGTCTGCTTAATTGTGTATTTTTATTTAAATGTTACTGTATTCCAAAGTGATTCCTTATGCAGTTAACACCTGCTTCCTTTGGACTCTTACAACACTTTGAAATGTCTTTATTTATAGTCATCCCTGTATTGTATTATTTATATTTCTTTCACAAGATTGTTCTTGAGAGTAAAGACTATGGCTTTATTTACTATAAGATTCAAGTACATAGTACTTAGGGGAGACATGGTTGATAAATAAGTGAGTAATAAAAATGACTCTAAAGTGCCTGTCCATCCAGTTTGATGCCAACTCACTGGATTCTAACACTTTAGAATACAAGGAGTGAAGCAGAATTATTTTGGGTGAATTGTGAAAGTTTCATGAAAATGATCCTTCTAATTTTTAAGTACAAGTATATGGATAATGAAATCATTCTTTAATGCTCATTGATTAGCTGAAAGTCAAGGTAGCTCAGCAAGGTTAAAATACCTACAGGAGAAAAGCAACAAAATAAGAGTGTGGATTTTAAGAGTACTGAGGCATACCCACACTAACACATTAGAAACAGTCTGTCAACCACAAATCACTGTACAAATATTCATGACTTATCATCACCATAGTCAGTCATAATCACCAGATAAGAGACATAGTTAACTAAACTTGGAAAAAAAAACCTATCAAATATTTGCAGTGAGTGGAACAATATTAAATAAAACAAATTTTATTTCCACTTTTCCTAGCTTCTCTAGTGTAATTTTCCATCACTGTTTTTCATTTTACATTGCTTCTAAGACAAAATGTATGCACTTTAGAGCTCACATATCTTATATGAACTGACATATATATCCACATATACAGCAAGCATGCTTAGCAAGAAGAACATATTCCACAGAAGTTCCTGCTCTCTATCAACCAATTTCCATACGTAACTTTGTTCCAATTTCTAATAATGTAGATTAACATCCTTTGCTTTTTAACTTTATACAAATGGAAATGTACGCTATACACTCATTTATGTGTGGCTCATGACTCAACATAATGACTATGCCCAGAGTGTGCAGATCCAAAGTTTGTTCCTTTCAATTTCATAGTAATATTATAGTATATAAACATACCACAATTGGTTATCCATTCTTCTACTTAATGACATTTAAGTTTTTATAGGTTTTGAATACTATGAATAAAGCAGCTATACCCATTCATGTACAAGTCTTCCTGCATGCGTCTGTTTTCATTTCTGTTTAGTAAATCTCTAGGGGTAGGATTACTGGGCAGATGTATTTTTAACTTTATAACAACTCTCACATATTTCCTCAACATTGTACCA
This sequence comes from Dolichotis patagonum, assembly GCA_004027295.1. NCBI lineage: Eukaryota > Metazoa > Chordata > Mammalia > Rodentia > Caviidae > Dolichotis > Dolichotis patagonum. Next base: position 102,669 of record PVJX010001859.1, read on the forward strand.
TTTTAGACTGTCACCACTAATTCATAAAGATTCCAGTTATATTATATTCTTGTCAACATTTAGTATTTCCTGTCTTTTAAACTTTGGTCATTATGCCATTATGGTATCTGTAAAACAATAACTCATTGAGGTTTAGATTGTAATTCTTTGATGGCCAGTGATGTTGAACACTGTTTCATGTTTATTGAGTTTTTATGGTGTCTGTTTGTCTTTTTTCCATTGTTTTTAAATGAATAATTTGTCTTTTTATAAGTTGTAACAATTCTTTATATATACTTGATACAAGTTCTTTGCCACACACACACACACACACACACACACACACACACAGTAGAGAAAGGAAAGAATATGAGAGAATCATTTTATTAGTGTTTTTTGATGAGTAGATGTTTTTATTTTCAATCAAGTTCGAATTATTATTTTTTCTTTTATAATCAGTGTTTTATGTGTCCTCTAGAGGCTTAGGAATAAATTATCTTAAGAGTACATGATAGTCAACAAATTTATAGCTTTATCTTTCATAGTCACATGTACAATCACTTTCAAGCTGCTATTTGTGTGTAGTATGAGGTAGTGGTCAACGTTCATCTTATTTTTTTCATATGGTATTTTATGTTTCAGCATCAATTTTTTAAGACTTTCCCTTTCTCATTGAATTGCTTTGCATCTTTGTCATGTATTGTTTGATCAGGTATGTGTGGAGCCTGCATTTGGGTTGTCTATTCTATTTGTCAGTTCTTTCATCATTACCATACTGTTTTGATTACTATAGTTTTAAAGAAATCTTTAAATAGTAGATAAAGGAAGACTTTATTTGCCTTTTGAGGCCTGTTTTGTTTTTTTTCCTAGATTTTGTTCTCATATACATTGTATAATTAATTTGTCAATTTCTAGAAGAAGGCTCCTTTCCTGTCAAAGGTGCATGTTGGCTTATGATTTCATTAAATCTCTGGTCAGTTTGGGAAGGATTGACATCCTAAAACTATTAATATTCAATATAATAATGTTAATAGTGTTGATAATATTAAAATTAAAATTCAAGTTTATATTATACCCCTTTATTCATCTAAGTCATCTTTGATTTTCTTCAGAAATATTTTGTAATTTTCTGTATTTTGTGTGATCTTGCACATTTTTTCTTAAATTTATTTCTAATTATGTAAGTTTCAATGCTATTTTAAATGTAACTTAAAAATTGTTTTTCTGGCTCTTTGCTTCTAGTTAAGTTTTATTTGTCCATTTTATTAAAAAAAAACAGTTCTAAAGGCAGGACTTGGTTGTAAAAATTTGACTTAAAAGAACTTTATGATGTTTGATAGTTCAGAAAAAAGGCTACTGGATTCTATGGTGATCTCTTTAAAGTTAGGTTAAATTAGTGTCTCAGTTTCCAACATTACAAAATCCAGACACAGAGAATGCAGTCCACTTTCTTTTAGATGAACTGGGCATTTTTCACTCTTCCCTAACACAACCAGTGTCATCTTTGGCATTTACTTTCAGGAGTCTCCTGTCTGAGATTCTGTTGCTGATCAACTCAGGGCAAAAAGAAGTCTGTATTTTCATCAGTCACACATATCTGTCCACAAGGGAAGCCATCCAGTTCATTGGTCCAGCTCTTTAACCAAAGAGGCCACATGTTTTTATGACAGATTCCAGTTTTAAGCATCAGAAAACACACTATATGCCATCATTTAGCTTTTCTACTTTGTCTTTCTCCATGGGTATAAAGTTTCTAGGAAGCCAGTATATACAGCTATGTTTTGATTTTTTGAAATGAAGCAAGAACATACAGGGTAACGAATGACCTGCAACAAGGAGAAAATTCTTTAAAAAAAAAAAAACCCCACAACTCTTTATGGAAGATTTAACTTTGTGGTTATGGCATTGCTGATATCCTCACCGTGGGAAACTTTTGAATTCATTTATAGAAGGAAACATACTCTTACAGGTTGTGTCTGCTTCAAAGATACTTGGATCTTCAAAATCCTTCTTTCTCTTGGAATATAGACCTCTGGTAAGGAAGTGAAATTGTCTATTCCAAATTATTTAGAAGTTTTTCTCATATTCTTCTCTAGAATGTACTTGCACAGGCACTTATACTGCAAAGGAAGACTAAAGTTAGGAGCAATCAGGGTTTTTCTGGGAGATATTGAACAGAAACACTGAAAATTCACTCCTTGCAATTATCATCTTTTTGACACAAGGCCAACTTCTGTATTTAGATGAACTCACATTATATCATCAAATAAAGTGTCCAACAAAATACTCAAGTTTTCCACAGTATGTTTGTATGATGTGATTCTTGAGGTCATAAAATGACTACGTGAATATACCACAGAGAATTTATTGCTTTCTTCTGTAAGTAGTATTTGGTGACTTGCTTTTCATTCTGAATTTGTATTGTCACTGGATCTATCAATAAAGGATTGCGATAGGCTATACATTCAGTCTGGTGATGTTTATTTGGTTTCTATTTAGTTTATCTTCTGGAGAAGCTTTTGATTTCCAAGATAGGGGACATAAATCTATCAGTAAATATTTAGCCAAATTAAATTTAATAACCATAGAGTTGAAATGTTGCCACTGTACTTTCTAAATATTCAGTCTAATTTGTCAATACAGCACAGATTAGTTGGAGGATAATTTGAAACCCTCTGTTGAGAGTTTTGCATATGTAAAACGTCTTTAAGGTCAGAAGTTAATGTGCATAGTTCCGAAAGGCCTTTAACCTCCTAGGGTAATAATACAACTTTATGGTCTCAGTTAAGGATTCTTCCAGTTATTAAGACTGAAGAATGCACTTTGAACCTAAAGAAAACCTGTCCCAAGAGTGAGAAACATGGTTACTGTTCATATCCTAGCAGCAGAGCTGCCACAGGGAAGGCAGAAGATAAAAGTAAGAAAAAGAAAACAAAAAAGCTTCCAACAGACAATTCACACATGTCACAAAAATCCACCCTCCTGTGTCTGAAGTCACACATATGTCTCTGTATTTCTATATTTAGGATTATCTTTGAAATATCTTTGATTGTAGAAACTATAGAGATGTCTATTCAAATGGGCATTTGCAAAGGATGTTTTCATTTCCAGTAGACATGATTTCAAGACATCCAGATAACATGAGCCCTTGTTTAGTCCACTAATGTATGTGATTATAGAATTGTCAGATTAAAGTTTAATTTGTTGACCAAATTTCCTTGTAAATGTAATTAGGTATACAAGGCATGAGGCAACCATACGGCAGCTCTAGCTGCGTTAAAACTATCTACATGTCTTAAAACTTTTACTCCTTTTCATTTGAATCATCCATGTCTTTATTTAAATGTGCACTTCATTTCCATCAACGATAGAATTATTTTCATATTGTTATGAGCATTCTTAAAAGATAATGTCACACCCCCACAGTTTTTATAAAGGTTTTATAAAGGATGTCTCATGTCCAGTGCAGATGGAAGAAACCCCCACACATTTGCAAAATGATCCATACATTTGTTGCACATTAGTGAAGGTGTCACTAACTGTCAGAGTGGGTACACTTCTCCTGTCTCAGTGGTTTATCATAAAATGCATTTATTTCTTGCCTAGATGAAGTCCAAATTGAGTGTTCATGTTAAGTGGAATGGCTTTCTTCTGAGTTGGGGTTCAGGGATTCAGACTCCATCCAGTTTGCAGCCCTCACCATCCACAGTTTGTGATTGGTGGGTCCATCATGCTTTCTCAAGCCACCCTGGTGAACATGCAAAGAATGTTATGGATAGCAGGTGGGAGCTTCTGTGGGCCTGGCTGGTGGCTGGGAGCTGGCACTCACCACTTCTGTTTTCCTAGGAGTGGAGTCACAGGGGCACAAGTGAGAGCAAAGGAGGATGGGAAAAGCCATCTTGATTTTTGCTCAGGAGAACAGCAATGATAGCTATGCTATCTCTATGCTGTGTCAAATTAAATAACGTAACTGGAACTCATTAATGAAAAACTTTACTAGAAAACCTGAGGGTGGATATTTCTCTATTTGTTGATTATACTCAAATTTCAGAGATAGGCATGTTTAGCTATTTTCTGACTAAGAAGCAAGGTTCCTTATAGCAATGGTGCAGTATGCTTGAAAATCTCATATTCATAAACTCCGATTTGCCTGTCTCCTTCTCCTATTAACTGCTTGAGTGACCTTGGACAAGTCATTGTGTGGGTTTCATTTTTTTCTTATGAGTAAAACTAGAACATTGAATTAAATAATTGCTATGGTTTCATCCAAGTAAGATTCTGTGATTCTGACTTTGCTTTGTCTCCTTATCTTTGTGATGTCTATAGTTATGAGAATGCTAAATGAATATATACTGTACTACTGGCACTCCATAATAGAATTGCTGTTTTTTTTCTTTAAATTTATAGGGCTTTTTATGTGGTAAACATTTTTGTCTTTTTCTTCCCATTCTATACCAAGGTTTTTAAAGATTTACTCTATTTCTAAAGTTTCTCTCTATTTGTTGTTGTCATCGTTGTTGTTGGTGTGGAATAAAAGTTAACACTAATGCTACTTTCACTGATATCCACTCATTAGGTTTGCCGGATAAATTGGGTAATGAAACTCACTGATTGTCACCCGTGAGGACAGAGAGTGAGGAAGTGAACTTGGGTCTTTTCAGTTCCCAGCTGTCAAATTGCCTCTAGACAATAGATGGGACATTGTTTAACATTAAAATGTTTCCCAAGGGTCCTTGCTGTCTCTCTTTCTGAAAACATAGAAAACAGATTTTCACAGCTTTTGCCTTTTTTCCTAATTTCTTCTCTCTCCATAAGTATAAATATGCATGTGTATATGTATATTTAAAATAATCTACATGCTTTCCAATTTCCATTTTCATTGAGTATGTTTTTTTTCCAGTCCCGATATTTTAAACAGAGAAATGTTTAAGATTCTCTTTTGTTAACTTGATCTCTCCAGCTCTTTTTTACCCTGCTGAACCTTAGACCCATGTTCTCTTGTTTATAAGTTTACAAAGGAGAAGACCCAGAAATTTTCTCATGGAGTGAACAAGGTGGCAGATACACTAGCCTGCTTCATCTTGACCAGAGAGTACATAAAAATCGCCTCTTGGCAATTTTTTAAACATTTTTTATGTTAATTTGAAAAAAACATAAAACAATACAACATAAAGACTTAAGGATCCTGTTTCTTTTTGCAGGGTTAAGAATCATAATAAGCGGCCAGGGCCTTACCCTTCACAATCCTCCCAGAATAGATATTTCTTTAATTACTGTTGGGCTCAGGGGAATGTGGATCTGACCAGTAACTGATTCCAAGTTATCTGTTTTCACCTGAGAACTTGAAAACATTTTACCAACATAGGTGCATTCCCATCACACTTATTAGAAGTAATGTTGACCCCATTTTGCTGATGAGAAAACTGGGGCACTGAGAATGAAAGTGACACATTCAGAGTATGGAGCGGAGCAGGGATTTGGAGAGCCAGGTTCCCTTTCAAACAACTGTGTGAGACACCTCCAAGAACACAGGTTTTATTTTATATTATTTTATTTTACTTTAGTTATTTTTGCGGCACAAAGAGGCTGCAGAAGAGACAGAGGAATGAAAGAATTTAATAAGCAATTTTACTTAGAGGTTGAGTGATGCATATTGTTAAGATTTGGAAATATCTCCCACCTGGAACAATCCAAGATGCTGAAAAGCTTTGAAACTATTAACAAGCAACATAATAGGAAATGAAAAATATTCATAGGAATTTTTAAAAATAGAAATATCTTAGTCTAAATGCTAAATGTGAAAATGATACCATCCCTGGTTCTTTGAAATACATGTCTTCATTACTGATTCTCTCCAGTGAAAATGTATTTAGATGCTTTCAACTCGACACATTCTCTGTGCATCTATCTCTCCATCAGTATATTTCTAGGGTGATCTTTGTCATTTGATCATTTCATTTGGACAAGGTAGGCTTGTGTATTAAACAAAATCCAAAATATGCCAAGCGTGATGATCTGTTTCAGCTTTGAAGACATCAGCTGAGGTAAGCTTTTCAACAATAAGACATTAATAATCTTCTGTGCATGATATGAAGCAACTTTGATGATTGATTAATAGCTGTTTGATGCAAACAGTGATAACAATGAATGTACATGTTCGTTGTTGTGTAGGCAGATAGAAAGATCATGATGCAAATAAAAATTACCCTGCAATTAATAAACAAGCACATGCAAAAGTTAAATGTGTCTCTAGTACTAAAGCCAGCCATGATATATAGAAACGTGTAAGTATTGTTAATTTTACTAATTTTACAGTCACTCATGAGATATGCAAGATGAAAGACTAATTTTGTTGGCAAAGGATATACTTAAAAAAATCCTTCCTAATATAATGATGAAAATAAGCAGATTTTCATAGAGTCTAAGTTAAAAAAATATTTTTCTGACTTTAAAAAGACAACTCACCCATAACAAATATTATACCTTGCTTCTCTTAGTTTTCTTTTCATGCAAGTGTCTGTGTTAAAGTTCCAAGTGTGTCTCCTGCAACCTATTTGTAGTCTTTTATTGTGGGAACAGTGAGGGGAAGAACTAGCTAAAGTCTGGGTGACCATGGGAAGCGTGGTACGCTGAGGCCCACACAAAAGATGGGGACCAGTAAGAATTTAAGAATGTTTATGGGATTTTTCAAATCCACCAGAAAGGAAAAGGATACAGAACACAGCTGTTGGAACAATGTATAGAACTGTAAACCTTTTAGTAATTGTGCCTTTGCCAAATTATATTTTTTCTTTGATTTACTCTGTAAAGTTCTACACAGTCCAGAGGAACTCAATACATAACAATGATAGAAATTGTAGGGATTATGCATTGGCAGTGAGTTGCACTGTGGTTTTTGTATAGCAGTGTTTCTCAAAGTGTGGTCCCTGGACAGACAGTATCAGCATGTGGGAACTTATTAGAAATGTAATTCCCTGGGCCCCACACAGACTTCCTGAGTCAGCAACTCTGGGTCTAGGGCCCAGAAATTTCCATTTTTACACATCTTCCAGGTGATTCCAGTCAAGCAGGACTCATGGGATACACTGATCTATAGGAGAATCCCATTGAATAGGACCTTTTTCAGAAAGTTTTAGTCTGGAATAATGATTCTATAATTGTGGATACAAGTAGGGTCTAAGGACCAGGTATATTAGCTTTCAAAGGCCTTTAAATCAAACACAAGTGTGCACTGCTTATCCCACCTTGAGATCTGCCTCAGTGTACCCTCTGGGATTAAGTGTTTTCTCAGTGTTGTCTTTGTCACTGGTGCAGGAAGATGCAGGGAACAGTGGACACTATGATGACACTGCATGCTGTAGACAGCAGTGTGGGACAGGGTCAGGAGTCTGTCTTGTGCAAGGTGTCAAGCTGTGCACGGAAGATCCAGTGATACCTCTCTGGAACAGGACACCATGGCCAGGATATGGGAGGCCCTGGGGAACCAGGGAGGTGGTGAGTTACCAGTGGATGTGACCATTCAGTGCCCGTGTGCTTTGTGGCAGCTCTAACTCTCCAGAAAGAAAATAGGCGCTACTTTTAAAAACTACTGTGGGATAAGATGATTCTGTTAAGAGGCCTCTGTGCAGTGTCTCTTGAGTGGGTCTGAGTGCCACTGGGATGATCCTCACATTTTCGGCAAACTGAGCTTTCTCTTACCGTAGCACTGATTACATTGCATTGCAATGATCTGTTTGCCTGCTACCCTCAGGTCACAGAATGGTATGGTTGGTGCCTGCCCTGATAAGAACTGGGTTGCTCAGCAGGAAATAAGCAGCAGGCAAGTCAGCAAAGCTTCATCTGTGTTTACAGCCGCTCCCCACGCTTAGGTTACCACTTGAGCCCCGCCTCCTGTCCGATCAGTGGCATTAGATTCTCCTGGAAGCAGGAACCCTACTGTGAACTGCACATGCAAGAGATTTAGGTTACAAACTCCTTATGAGAATCAAATGTAATAAGAATAGCAATACATTGCCCAATATATGGAATGCTCTTGAATCATCCTAGAGCTATCCTCCCATCCCACCTCCACCTGTTTCCACAAAACCAGTTCCTAGTACCAAAAAAGATGAGAGACTGCTTCTGTACTAGATTAAAAACTCCCATTTTACAACAGATGGTTTTCTCCTGTTTTCCTTCCCTTTTCTCTTTTACTGTCCTAGCATCTAGAATGTCTGGTACAAGTCAGTAATCAATAAGCAGTTTTGAATGAATGAATAAACAGTTGCAGGTTGACTATATCTGATCATCAAAAGGTGATGGGCAAATGTCAGACAGGAGATGCCTCTAGTGTATCACAAGACAGGCTGAATCTAGGTTTTAAAGCAAACCACAAAGAAAAGAACATACATACCTTGTGGTGCACAAACCTAATTTACACAAACCTAGAAGAGAATGAATTTCATGAGAGCTGAGGCCAGCTCCCATGGTCTCTTGTTTGGGTTATAAAGACATTTCAGAAAGGGTGGTGTTCATTTGAGACAGAACATGAACTTGAGGGAGGCAGTAGAGTGAACATCAGGAGAAAAGCATCACTCTCTTCTCCTAAGGCAGCAGCTTATAAGAGTTGTGGGCAAGCTGGCTCTTGGTGAGAACACTTTGCTGGACTCACAAAGAAACTCAAAGAAAAACTTATTGAGCTGAAGGCAGGCTAGACCAGTGTTGGTGAATCGATGGCATGTGTGCCGAAGAGGGGCTGGTTGTTACTGAAATCTCTAAAAGGTTTGCCACCACCAGTCAAGGGAGCACACAGAATTTAGAACAGAGACTCTCTAAAAAGATGTTTTAGTTACAGTTAGACCGTGCCTGTGTGTATTATAAGGTCTGATAAAAAAATTGATGATTATTTAAATTTTAAAAGTTTATTACAGGAAGACATTGATATTCATCTTGGTGAATAATGGATCTGATGAATTTGGTTAATAATAGCGATGAGGTTATATTATAATTTTTTTTGTAAAATTCTGTCTTTTTATTGGATGTTACTTGGCAGCAGCATTTACTTTTTTTTTTATCACAAGACACATAGAGACATTCATGAAAGAGGACTTCCAGAAGTGCTTCAGAAAGTGCCAAGAACAATGGCATGAGTACAGTATGTTCAAAGCAAGGCTTAATATTTTGAGAGGAAGCTAATGGCAATGTGTCTGTTACTGTAATAATTTTTTAGAAATTTAAACACACACTGTATTTTTCGATCGACCCTTATACTACTTATTAGTTTTCTATTTACATGACACTGGTCCTCTTAGCAAACATCCTGTTCGTGAGACATTATGTTATAGTACAAATCAATGACCCAAGAGAGAATTATCCATCAACACTGAGTAGAAATAACTGGAATATCACAGATAATTATTGAGTGGTTGAGAGGATCTATGGATCACACCGAAGATCATGTCTATTGGAAAGAGCCCAAGAATCTTTGGGTGGGAGACTGTTTGATACAAGTCAGAGGCCTTAAATGCCCTGGATAATTAAGCCAGAGAAAACAACGTTAAAGCAAAGGATTTTTGATGACTACAAGGAGCGAACCTGCACTATTAACTGATAAAACATGGACACTGAGAGAGCTGGTACTCACCATCTGGGAATGTTATAAAGAGAAAAGATGCCATTGATTCACCATTGCAAAAACATCTTCCCCTCCTGGAGGCAGCATGTGGGCGTATTCCATATGGAGGCTAGACAGTTTCTCAAGACCTCTCCTGTCATTCTGTGACTCATTCACAAGGGCTTGTTGTCCTTTGTTTCCTACCTGCATTTCTGAAACTTTTTCTTCCTTTTTAATCCTGGCGGGTCTTTGACCTTCATTGTTCTTTCTCAGTGCTACCCCATTAAAGAAATAGTCCATGGATTTCTAGCTGGTTTTTTTTGGGGGGGTGGCAACTGGATTAGCTGTGCCCTGGCATCAGCCAGCACAGAGGGAGCTTATGAAATGTACTTCAAAGCACTCGCTCGGTTTTGGCTGGAGGGCATTGAGGCTCAGCTTGGGCAGGTACAGCCCGGAGGGACTGGCAGCTGGGGAGGCAACCTGAGCTTACCAGCCAGAGAGTTGTTGGGGCCACACCCTGGTGGCAGCCTCCACAGAAGGGGCCACCTACCAGATTAGAAAATCAAGTCTATGTGTCCACCCAGCAGAGGCATGAAGAGCTGCTTCCATTGTTAGTAAGCAGCTGAACAATGGGAGACATAAGATGCCTTCAGCAACCAGAGACTCTGCTTTTCAGGGTTCTTCCCTCTCCATGGGTGCCCCTGTGCTCCTGCCGTCACTCTCCACTCTTAAGAATCTAAGGCTGTCCTACTTCTGTGGGCACATGAGGCCACTTTCCTCCCCATGGCTTTGGCCTTTCTGCTGCCCCTCCTGTGTCCTGACCACTTCCAGCCATTGCTCAGCTCTTCCTTCACTTCCCCACACTCACCAGCCTACATCCTCCCTCCTTAGCACCTGCATTTTCATGCAAATTATTTTGAGAGTTGGGGTTCTGAATAAAGATTCGAATTCCTACAGTGTCTCCAGCCTGGGATGCTGACCCGCTAAATTTCACATTATTGAGATTACAGTGCTGTCTTAACACCAGCTTTCACTTTCTCACTTTTTTAGTTCTGCAATACACTGTAACTGTAGCTGGCCACAGTCTCAGGACCCTGGGGCAGTCATGGGCCACAGGTCCCTCCCGTAAGTCCTCAGGCAAGTTACCTGAACTTTCTCCATCTGGCTTCTGACTGCAGCACAAGAATCTCAAACAGTTTTCTGTTCCGTGTTTCATAATATTATCAGGATTAATTCACAGAATGTAAACGGTTTTTTTTTATGAAATAAAAGGTGCTGTATTTGTAGAAGACTTCTAATGGTAAAATCAGTTTGAGTTAATGATGGAGGATAAAATAATGTGCTCAGATAACATGCATGTTTGCACTGAGCTAGCACATCATTTAAAAACCTTGCTTTTGTTCTGTGAAGAGTTACTACAGTGTTTATCATTCAAGGTGTGATTGAAAAATAGAGTGAATGCTGAAATGTTTAAAAAATGTGTTATCATAAAACACACATTACCCTCCAATTCACCTCAAAATATCCCCCCTCAGTTTCAACACACTTATTCCCTCATTCCTGCCACTTTCAGAAGCAGTTCTGCAAGTCCTGTTTCATGAGTATCTTTATGAGATGTGGTTAAAAAAATACAGTGAATGCTTCTACCAGTGACATCCAACAGAGAGATAGACTTCTGAAAACATTGCAGGGTGTCTTCATCCACTTTATTTACCAGATCCGGTACATGTGACTTCTGGCTCTTTCCTAAAGTCAAAATGACTGCAAGGTAAACACTGCAAATCAATTCAGGACATTAAGGCAGCCTTGACAGTACAACAAAGACACTAAAGGAAGAAGACTTCCAGAACTGCTTCAGACAGTGGCAGGAATGAGGGAGTAAGTGTGTTTGAGGCAAGGAGGGCTATTTTGAGGGAGATTAATGGCACCATATCTTTTACTGTAATAAAGTTTTTAGAAATTCAAACACGTATAGTAGTTTTTTTTAATCACACTGTTTATCTACAATTTCAGACATGTGAAAGTTTTAAAAGAGGCGTATGAAATGGTTGCTTTCTGAGAAATGATGTGTTCAGAATAGGCTGAGGAACTACTTCACTGATGAACTACTTATCTGTGGTTTAAGACAAAGCCTTAAGACTTTGGAACTTGACTTCGCAGACCAATACATTTTAAAAAGGAAACAGATTGGGAGATAAACATTCAGGTGTCAGTATTTTACTTTTCATTTCCATTTAACAATTCTAAAATGGTATTTGGAATTTGTGTATAGTAGCATAGAAAACTAAGTAACACACATAAAAAAAATCCATAAGAAGTTAAAGCTTGACTCACGTGAGCTATTTTGAGCCCTTCCACATTTGGTTATGGATCAGGAAGTGGATATCACTGCTTGAGCACAAAGAAAATCTGGCTGGAGTCAGTCCTCTGGCTCTGATACTATTTATTTTTCACTGAGTGACTGTGAGACTTTACTGAAAGCTCTGACCCTCGCTATGATCCTTTTCCAGTTTTGTAAAATAAGCACTGGTTTAGAATGCATGCTTCCCAGTATGGTAGCCTGTAGCCACATGTGGCTATTTAAAGTTAAATTAAATTAAATTTTAATTTTAATCTGTTAGCCATACTAGCCATATTACCCATGTGACTAAGAGTAATTGTCCTGGGTGACACAAATTTAGACCAATTCCAGGACTGTAGAAACTTATACTGGTTATCCTGGAGTATATGATTTCTAATTTTTAAAAAAAAATTTAAATTTCAGAAGTTTTGTGGTTATAGATAGGACTTTATTAGCTTCCACCACAGTGTGACCCAACTCATATAAACCTGTTAGACAATTCTTCAGTTGCTTCTTAAATCTTAATGGTGATAATAATGATTCTTAGCAAATAGTGTGCTGATTAAATCAGTCTCATATTCAGTCTACTATATGTATCTGCAAGATTGTTCTCCATTTGAATATCTACTTCTTCTAATCTATACCAGGTCTTTTTCGTCTTCTCCTCCCTCCTTCTATCTATCTTTCTTCTTTCTTTCTTTCATCCCTTAACTTTTTCACAATTGGGAAAATCTAATCTGAATGATAAGTGGTTTTGTTTCTTTTTTGTTCTTCAATCTACCATAAAATTGCCAATGTGTTTTTTAAGCCACTATTTTTATAGAACTTGTATAAACACTGTTTTGGACTCCATCTGTTGAATCAGCCCCAGCACTAACAAGTATTGTTGTGAGATGTGCCATCACTGGTGATACGGATGGGGTACAAACTTGGCTTGGCAACAAGTAGCGTCACATATATTTAGTCACTGTCATTGCCGTTAAGGAGAAGCACCAGTGTCACTTCAGCTCTACACAGTCAAAGATGTACTTGGTTTCTGAACCTGAAAGAACAAAATCATTAAAAAAAAAAGTGGTTCTAAATTTCCAAGATATAAAAGTAAAGAAATGAATACATGAGAAAGACCAAAACAGTAGACACAGTGGTCCTTAAAAATGAATTCATCAACTCTGTCACCAAGATAATGACAGTTTCTGAACTTCAAAGTCTAACTGTTCAGCATCCTTTTCAGAGAAAGGAAACATCCTTTCTCTGAGAAGGCAGGGGTTCTACAACCTAGCGCCATCCTCTTTGCACCTTGAACTAAATACAGTGAGATAAGTAAAATCTGCTGGCCAAAGAATTGACAAGAAGTCAGTCCAATGACATAACCCACCCCAGCTTCGCAGAGTCACCAGCTCTGTCCCTGGTTCCTGCGCAAGGACTCTGCTTCTTGTCAGTTTCGCGTCCCTGCTGTTATTCCCGTATTGCCCACATGCTATGTGCAGAGCAGAGAAACTGCCCTGGGAGTAGGCTTGTGTCAACATTTTTATAGCAAATTCCCATTTTCTGATCATTAAAAAGCTTTCGGCACAGAAGTAACTTTGCAAAAGTTCAAACTTTGAAAGGATTCATTTAATGGCTTAAAAATAACACTTGGGCCACACCCATAATTTAAAATGTTCTAGCTGGCTTTGTGGCCTGGGTTTTTTCAAAATGTGTAAACTTAAAATATGAAGGGACTCGGGACTTGGAGCAATTCCAAAGGTTGGTTTTTAGTGTTTGGTGAGTTGGAATAAAGTTCCTTCATGGTAAGCTTTACTTGCAGAAATGAAACTGTAGGATCAATTTAGTTGGAATGTTGTCTGATTTTAGCTGTGGGCAGGTCCCTTGGTAAGTTCCTTACAGGGCTATGAGAGAAGGGAAGAAGGGTTAGGTCTAGAATGGGCCCTGTGCAAAGTGAAAATGCCAGATCCCTTGTTGAAAAATTATTAAGAATTTCAAAATGGTGACAGCAGAATATTAAACCCAATGTGGGTCTAAATGTGGGGCCCATGAAGAGGTTGGCCCTGCCTGGCCTCTCATATCTGTCTTTGCCTTTCTATATCTATGTTTTCCTTTCTCTATCTCCTGGTTTCTCAAGGTATACTAAAGATTTAGTTGTTTTGAAGCAATATTATTAAGCAGGACAATTTACAAATAAATGCTAGTATTTTAACAGGTTCTCTTTCAATTTTTTTACAAACTACTAATATTCCAAATTTTCTTTCCAAATGCAGCTTTGTAATAACAAATAAAATACTTGAGAGAAGATAGTTTTTTAAAAATACATAAATGCTTTCACACCTATTTTCAAATGGGATTTTCAAAATAATGCATGTAGTTAGAGCACTGAAATAAACCCCTTTCTCAGATTAAGAGATTAAAGTAAGGTTAAGTGATTTGCACAAAGCATTACAGGTCCTTATTAGAAGAACCAAGATCAGACGTTTATCCCCCTGACATTTAATCCTGCTGAGTGAGAGAACTCCAGATATCACACACACTTTTAACAAAAAATGGGAGGAAACCTTAGATCAAGAAGCAAAAGAAATATTGTGAAATGGACTTTTTGATCATGCTGAGATTGGACCAAATTAACAGCCCCTGCAAAGAATTTAAAAAGCATGTTGTTCTGAAAGCCGCTCTGCTTCAGGGGCCCAGTCCTATAGTCAGGCTGAATTCATATGTTATGAGCTTGCGCTATGAATGGGCTTGTTTACAACTTTGTAGTCAAAAGAGGTGGAAGAGCCATCCACAGACTGCTGCTGAACTCAAAGGAAAACTTCAGGAACAATTAGATAATAGAGATTGGTGGCTTGAAGTTCATATTTGTTTATTGAAATATTTACCGGGTTGTTAATAATGTGTCGCCAGAACAAAAAAATAAAGTACTCTTTTTGGTCAAATAAGTTTGGGAAAATAATAACTTTGACAAAGTCAAACAGCTTCTAACTGCGGGTCTTCTCAAATCCTTAATGAACCCCTGTGATTTGTCACTCCCCAAAGAGGAGTATAGCTTTCCCAAACTTAAATTTGGCTATAGACTGTCTTACCCCCTCCCCAATCCCCGTGCAAAAAAGTCTCCAGGGGCTATTGCTTAACAGAACACATCTTGTGAAATGATGTCTTGGATTAAAGAATTGACACTATTAATAATAGATCTATAGCAAATTGAATGGTGGCTCTCAAAAGATATGTCTATCAGGAACTTCAGCAAATGCCTTTATTTGGAAGACGGAGTCAAATAAAGATACCATTAAGGTAAGGATCACAAGGAGAGATCATCTTGGACTTTAAAATTTTAGTTCGAGGTTTAAATCCAGTGACTAGTGCTTCTGTAAGAGAAAGGAGGGAAGATTGAGACACAGACACGGATTGGAGACATATTGCTACAAGCCAAGGAATTCCAAGAAGCATCAGACGTTGGAAGAGAAAGATAAGTTTTCCCAGTAGAGCTCCTGGACTTCTGGCCTCCAGAACTGGTTCTTTAATTCAAGGCATCATTCAGGCTTTCTAACTTTGAGAACTGTGTCAACGGAGTTCTGTCCTGTGAAGCTCCCTAGTTTGTGGTGATTTGTCACAGCAACCCCAAACATGATGTACCACCCTTTCTAGCTGCCTGGAAATGCAGCCATTTTTGTTAGGACTGCTCCAAAGGACTGAGGAGTTGCTCAGAAGAGGGTGTAAGACCTAGGTAAATTGAAGTGAATGAATCCTATAGAAAAAGCCAATGCTGTCAGCAGTCCAACAGCTGTATAAAGGAAAATAGCATGATGGGACAGTCACCAGTGAAGCACCTAACAATGCCACTCCTGTCCTAAGGGGATTCTCCCACGGATCTCTAAGTTGCTTATGGGGTGAGAACCTTCGATGCTCTCAATGGCCTCTGCCCTACCGCCTGGTTCTCAAATAGGACTGGGAAAATTTCCAAGCTTGCTTTGTATTCTGACCCCTCTAAGCATGTTCATGGTTTGTTCTCTTGGCTCTTAACTGAAGAGGTCATTTCGTTTCTTTGTCTCTTTGTAGCCTTTACCCCACATTGTTGCTTTAGTCATTTATTTCTGACCTGTAATTGGGCAGCATCATAAGGGCTTTCTTTGGCTCAGAGCAAGGAGGAGTTGTGTTCAATAAACTCAACTAGTTCTCTAATTACTTGTGTGCTTATTGTGTATTAGCAGAAGTGGCTGAAATGTCAAAGAAGCTTTTGCTCAACAGCTTTCACTCTAGGCGTTTAGGGGTTATGGTGGCCTGGGAGGGCCCTTGAGTTACACTGGTTTTGTAACTGTGGTTAGTATAACATAATGCAAGTGGAAGGTGACAGCAAATGCACTCGTGGCTGCCCCTTCTGGAGACTCAAAGAGTGAATCTAACCAGCCCCACCCTTCTGGGGAGGGGAACAGAAGCTTGGACATCAGAGAGCAGCTGTCCACTTGTATTTAGCAATTGCTTAACACTGGCCTCTGAGTCTGTCTCTAGTTCCCCTCCTTCTGTGGCACCAGGAGGAGGCACCCTGACAGGGACAGGAGTGTTGAGCAAAGGGGAGTTTAGGAGCAGATTGGACCCTGCCTTGCTGGTCTGTCCTCCGCCCCTACTGACAAGAAAGAAAACTCAAAGAGAAGCTAGTGCCAAAACAACTTCCTGGTGCCACTGCAAAATAGCGATCTGATGGCAGTGGGGAAGTGATTAAGAGGTGGTGAAAGGGGGTACTAGTAGAAATTTTCCCTCTGTGACTGACCTATAAATTTTGGAAACCCTGGTGATCACCCCTATTAAAAAAGCAAAAATATGGGCCACAGAGAGGTTATTCCAAGTTCATCCTGAGACACTGGGGCGATACTGGAAAATAAACTTCTGACTCCTGATTCCTGTTCTATACCACCACTCCACGAGAACCACGTTATCCCCAGCCTGTCACTCTACTCGTAAATATAAGCAGTGAAACCACTTCCAGAATTCCTTTGCTTACTCCTCCCACTTTAACTACCCGTCTAGCTCCAGTGAGTGTGCGGGGGCAAATATATCAGACTGAGAAAGCTTTCAGAGACTGAGCGAGGACACAAGGAAGCAATGTGCAATAGGTAGAGAAAGACCAGAGAAACATCTGGAAAAAATACCAGGGTTCATAATTATGATAACAGCTCCCAGGAAGGTCCTGGTTTAAGATTCTAGGGATTCTCTTTTCCTTATCTGTTGTGCGCCTTGCCTTGGCGCCTCCCCCAGCCACACTCCTAACCTATAAATCTTTCTAGAGTTACCTTCTTATTTTTAATATTTATTTGTTTCTCCATGCAGGCACCACAGAGTGTCTTTTTCATGATTTAAGACTGAATAATTAAAAAAAGACATTTCTGAAAAGAAATACCCTTTAAGATGCAATTTCTTTCTTTGATAACATGGCCAAGAGAACTTCCTGTGGGGTGTTTTTAAAAAACACAGCCCCTCTCTGGGGCATTCCAAACATCTTTTTCCTCTCTTCAGCCAGGACTTGCTGAAGCACAACTGCCCATATTTAGATCAAATCCCAAGTAAAAGTCTGAAGGAATGGAGGCTAATATGGGAATGTAAGATCCATTAAACTACGCAAGTATGCATGAACTGGAAAAAGTGGATCCCATACATAGCGCTATAGCCCTTAGCTGTTAGCAGGTGTGAGTCAGTCAGTTGTACAATTCATTTGTCTACCTAATTGCACTGAAGATAGGCTTTTACTTTGCCTATAACATCTCTAATGAGTAGGTTTTCAGTTCGATCTAACTAATTAATTCTTGTTAACTTCCTTTGCATTGCTGTTCTTTTAATTTAACCAGAGACAGCCCAGAGTTGCAACTAGTGTTTAGGCTCAACTAGATTACTCCAATTCATTAAGGCCTGTAATTGTTGGTCATACCCTTCCAAGCGGTCATTACAACCTCTGGCTTGCATATTGAATAACAGCGATTTCCTGACTCCAACAGACTCTTGTGTGAGGGAGGAGAAAATGCTAATAAAGAAAGAATAAATGATTCTCGACTCCATTCAGGGCTGTGTAGATTTCTTTTGCAGCAGAAATTGTACGGAGGCGGTAAAACGGGCTTCTAGCAGGCCCCCTACCTCCACCCTGAGCGAAAACAATAAGAACCAAGTGAAGCATTCCCTGCTACTGTGATTACAGCATCCGTAAAAGTGATTATATGGCTGCTGTAATCAACTTCAGTGAAAGCTGCCTGTTAGAGCTTCAATAATTACTCATTTCTGCTAACAGCTTGCTTTCGGTTTAGCACTTTGAGGCCAAGAGGAAGAAAAAAACTTGGGGCATTTTAATAAAGGATCCCACTCACATGGTATTTTTGGGGGGTAAGTGCTTGTGTGTGGGCAAAAAAAAAAAATGCACATGTAAGTTTTTTGTCTCTTTCTCAATAGCAACCCCTTTCATTTTAAGCTTAGATTCTATTTAACCAGCAAAATCACAAGTTCATACAGGGTTCAATCATGTACTGAATGTTTACTGAAGGAGGCACAATAGTTTAAATAAAGTGGTGATTTTAAATATTTTACCCATTTCTTTAAACAAATTGCCAATCCTTAAAGTCTGCGCTAAACATGTTTCAAAAGAGAAATACCATGAGTGTCTTTCAATAAAACTTTGACATTGAGGGTTCATTTCTCCCCGTACTCTCTCGCTATTTCTTGCTTTGGGTTCAATTTAGTATTTACTTAGATACTTTCTTTTTTTAGAAGGGGCAAGTTTGGGAGAATCAATTTTTTTAAGAGTGCTTCAGATATTTTTTCTAAATGCTTTCGTTGGGGACAAATGAAGTCAAAGAAGAGAGTATGTTAAACCCAGCAATGCTAGGCATGCAGGTGGTCAAGGTTTGAGGCTTCTGGGCAAAGATGACTAGCTAGACCAAGAAATAAATCCGAGCCACTAGAACACAACCCATGTGACCCTCACAGGTCTCATGTTCAGTATTTCTGAAAGACAAACAAATTACATAAACATAATACTAAGAGACCAGTGAGAGAAACCTTGTTTTCATCAAAGACAGAAAGCAAGACCACTAATGCATAAAAGTTCTTGGAGTTCAGCTCCCATCCAGTAAGTTTACTGTCCTTTCTCCTACCCCCAAAAAACACTCAGAACAGAAAATGCCAAAAACCCTACAAGAAATTTAGATCCACTTATATTTTCATGCCTTCAAAGTTCAGATTATTGGGAAATCCCCCAAATTGGGATGCAGTTTCTTTCCAAATCTAAATTTATTTTGATTTTGCCATAATATGTAAAATCCAGAGTATAGCAAAGTAAAATTCTGGTACCTTTGAAATTGCTTATGGAGGAGTTGTACACAAAACAAAACAACTCAATTTAATTTTTTATTATATTTTCCTCAAATGACTAAATGACCTGTGAGGAAAGTCTCCCAAATTTTTGAAAATTGTGATATGAAATTTAGTTAAAATTTTTTAGGAAAGCACAGTTGTTTTATTAACACTAATAATAAGTGGCTTTGATTTTATTTAATTTTTTTTACAGTCACATTTTGGTCTACTTCAAAATTTCCCTTCCTTGTCACAGCAAACACATAGCAGGAGGGCGACTCCTCTAGGATATTCTTCACTCATGCATACGACGGCAGGACAGCGTTCAGCACATGAACAGGTTCCCCGTTTCCGGGGACTTGCTGATGTTTTAGAGTGAGGGAAATTTCCTTTACAGCCATTCCACTGGTATGGTACGTTTCAAAGGGCCTTTTTCTAAACCGTGTCTTTCTGGATGACGCATTTTTGCCTCTTCCCTCGTATTACTCCCACTTCTGGATTTGTTTCAGGGTGAAGCGTTCTCCGTTGGACCCTGAATCTTCATTAATGCTCATAGTTTAGTTCTCCTTCCCCCTGAAACCTGGCTGTGTGTAGACAATAGGGGGAGGGCTGTGTGGGGCTGTGAGCTGGGACCCCAGGTAGGGGGAGTGGAGTAGGAGAGATTTTCCCATTGGTCGCTTAAGGCAGTTGTTTTAGTAACGCTCCCCTTCTCTGTCATTAGAAAGGCTATGGGACTCCTAAACCAAGTTGATCATGCCGGTCCTTTCTTTATTTCCTTCCATCTGGCCAAGCTGGGATTGCCTTATTCTAATTTGGAAAGTTCTGTCACATTGAATATCTGTCCTTTTATGAAGAAAGGAAGATAAAGCTATGTATCTGGGGTCCAAATGAAAGCAGGACAATCCCTTTTGAAGTATTTACATTTTGGGGAGAAATGAGGATGTAACTAATATTTTAGAATTTTGACTATGTCTGTGAGCCTTTATATATGTAAAGTTACGATTTAAACATGAACTAGAGAACTTAGAGATTTCATTTGCAATTTTATAAAATACACGCTCTGAAACATAAGATAATCAGGGTTATTAATGAGGAGCTGAGTGCTTTTACTTTCTGCTTTCCATTTAAAACAGGCACATTCTACTAAAAATCTTAAAGGGTGCTGCCGGCATCTACACACCAGACTCATACTGTAAAGGCCAAGAACCTTGGCTTGTAGTATTCTGCAAAATTTTATATCCTCTAAATGAGAATAAGTGAAAGAGATAAAATGAACCTTTGAAGTCAAAATAAAGCAGAGACTTGCAAGGATGGTTCCTCTGCTAGGAATTTTATACCAAAAGTTCCTATAGTTGGGTTCCATGGTTTCTAGATTTATGTTTCTTTTGGTTCCTATACATCAGGCATCTCGTCTCTTTGTTTATGTAAACTAGTATTATTCACGTATCTTCAATAAACTATCAATATTTGATGGGATTCAGGTCATTTGCGCCAAGGCATTGAGGTAGATAAATAAATTGGTAATGTCTGACATTTGTGTTTTTAAGACATGAAGTTTGGCTTTCAACCTTTCAGCAGACAGAAATAATTAAGAAAGACAGGTGCTGTAAAAACTAAGAGAAAGTGGTGCTTTAGTGCTTAGTCCTGGCTACCTTAGCAAAGGACAGTGGCAGGTAAGGATTTTTCTCCAAATTGCCCAACCCACCAAATACCAGGACTCCATAGGTGTTGAGAGCTAGGGGTGGGGAAGAAACTGCAAAGAAAAAAATGCGTTCACAATTAGTCATTTCATTTGCAAACTAAAGGCACCAGAATTCAGTAGTCAGCGTAATCCTTGCTTAGAGGCAAAATACCTTTTTAGTATTTTTCTGATCTTTATTGTCCCCCTGAGAATCAGTGAACTACAGGTATAAAACATGATGTTTTGAAATTTGAATGTATTGTGGAATGGCTAAATTGAGCTATTTAACACAGCCATTACTGTACCTAATTAAGCCATTTTCTGATAAGAACATTTAAAATTTACTCTCCCAGCATTTTCAAATAAACACTGCAACATTATTAATTACAGTCACCATATTGTACATAGGTGTCTTGAAAAAAATTTTTTTTCAGTGCTGGGGACTGAAATGTGCCTTTGGACTGAGCTACATTCCTTACATTTTTAAAAAATTAATTTTTTTAAATTTTGAGGTAGGGTCTTAGTAAGTCATTAAATTGTCCAGGCTGGATTTGAATTTGAGATTCTCCTGCCTCAGCTTACCAGAGTGCTAGAATTACAGGCATACATCACCATGCCCAGATAGATCTTTTGAATTTATTCCTCATGTCTAAAACTGTGTACTTTTTGACCAATATCTTCCTCATTCCCACACCCTTTCTTTGTCCTATCCATCCTCTGATAAACAACATTATACTGGGTTTCGATGAGTTTGACGTTTTCAGACTTTATGTATAAGTGAGCTCATAGGATATTTGGGGTGTGTGTGTGTGTGTGTGTGTGTGTGTGTGTACCTGGCTTGTTTCACTTAATATAATTATCCTGATTCATCTGTGTTGTTGCAAATAACAAGATTTCTTTCCATTTTAAGGCTGAATAGTATTCCTGCACTACATTTTTGTTGTTCATCTGTCAATGGACACTAGGTTTGATTCTTTATCAATCTATCTATCTTGATTATCATGAATGATGGTAGTGTAAACTTGAGAATGTAAATATTTCTTCAACATAGTGATTTAATTTCCTTTGGCTTCATGCTAAGTCATATGATTGTTGGATCATATAGAAGCTCTTTTTAAACATTTTCTTTACAACAATATATAGCTGTATGCATTTACGAGGTATAAGCACTGTTATGATTTATGAGCACAATGTGGAATAATTAAATAAAGCTAGTAAACATATCCATCACCTCAAATACCATATTTTTGTGGTGAGAACATTTGAAATATGCTATCTTAGCAACTTTGAAATGTTCAATATAGTATTGTTAAATATATTTACTGTTTTGAGGAATAGAGCTAAAAAATTTCCTCTTAATTTTTTGAGAAGTCTCTATTATTTTCCATAATGACTGCAACTAATTTACATTCCCTCCAGCTCTGTACAAGGATTTCCTTTTCTTCATACCCTCTCACACACTTTGTCTTTTGTCTTT
The DNA here is from genome assembly GCA_004027295.1 of Dolichotis patagonum. Taxonomy (NCBI): domain Eukaryota; kingdom Metazoa; phylum Chordata; class Mammalia; order Rodentia; family Caviidae; genus Dolichotis; species Dolichotis patagonum. Next base: position 125,059 of record PVJX010001859.1, read on the forward strand.
TGTCTTTCTGATGACAAGCAATACAACAGGTAATTGGAGATACCTCATTGTGGTTTTAATTTGACTTTCCCTGATGTTTGGTTATGTTGATATTTTTATATACCGACTGGCCATTCGTCAGCCTTCTTTTCAACAGTCTCTGTTAGATCTTTTGCCTGTTTTTTAATTGGATCATTTATTTCTCTTGTTACTGAGTTTCTTGAGTATTTTGCATATTAACCTTTTATTGGCATACCGTGGCAAATGTTTGGTTCCATTCTATAGACTATCTCTTTACTTTGTTTCCTTTGCTGTAAAGTTTTTGTCATCTCATTTGTCTCTGTTTGCTTTTATTACCTTTGCTTTAAAGGTCGTAGTGAAAGTGTATTGTGCAGATGAATGTTATAGAACATCTTCTATTTTCTTCAGGTAGTTCTACAGTTTCAGTTAGTATACTTATGCTTTTAGTGCTTTTGGCATTAGTTTCTGTAGGGCATAAGGGTCTAATAACATTATTCTGCATGTGAATATCCAGTTTTCTCAATACTATTTATTGAAAAGAGAGGCTATTCCTTTTCGATTGTGAATATTTGGCTGCCTTGTTGAAAATCAATTGATCATACATGCATGTATTTATTTCTGGATTTTATTCTGTTCAGATTTTATAATTTTTTTGTTTTTATAAAAACTAACATTTGAATTTTGCTAGAGATTGCACTGAGTCTATAGATTGCTTTTGATACTATGGACATTTTAACAGTATTAATTCTTTCAATTCATAAACTTTGGATATCTTTCGAATTATTTGTGTCTTCTTCAATTTGTTGGTGGTAAAGATTAAAATTGTAACCTTAAACATGCTAACTACTTGTTTTGCCGCTGAACTACATGGCAGTTCTTATTCAGTTTCTTTCATGAGTGCATTATACTTTTGAGTGTACAAATCTTTTATTTCCTTGATTAAAATCATTTCAATGTAATTAATTTTTTCTTAATTTCTTGATTTCTTTTTCAGGTAGTTTGCTGTTAACATATAAAAATATTACTAATTTTTGTATGTTCATTTTGTATCCTGCCACTTACTGAAAGTACTTATTAAGTCTAACTACTTTGGGGTGGACCTTAAGATGTTCTGTCTGGGTTTAAGATCATGTTATATGCAAACTGTTTAATTTTCCTTCCCTCTGATTTGAATGCCCCTTTCTCTTTCCTAATTCCAGTACTATGTTCCCATTGGTTTTGGATCATGAACTGGGATATGAAAACCTGGGTACAAGAGCATCTCTAGTCCATTTGTGTTGCTAGTAGAAAATACCTGAGAGTGTTCAGTTCAGAACAGAAATGTTTTTCCCCCAGTTCTGGAGACCGAAATCCTAGACAAAGATGCCAGCAGATTAGTGTCTGTGAGGGCTTCTCTCTGCGTCCAAGATGGAGCCTTATAAGTGCATATTCAAAAATGATGAACGCCATGACCTCATCTGGATAAAAGCAGAAAAGGGTCTAGCCATTTCCTTTGGGCCTTCTATTAAGGTACTGATCCATTGATGAGAGGTAAGCCCTCAAAACGTAATCAGGCTCTCAAAGTTCAACTCGCACTGGAATTTAGTTTCAGCGTGAATTTTGCAGGGTGTAACTTTTCAAACTGTACCAAGCAGTATGGGCAGCAAGTTTCTGGTCATAGAAGTCTAGGCAAGAAACAGCGACTGAGATGTTGAACGCTTAAGAGGAATGGTACTTTTTCTTATGGTACCTTGGCTATCTGTATTTTTTAAAGCTAGACAACCAAACCATACTTGAAAAAGTACAATTTTATTCTCTAAGTTTTTTCTATACCTTTTATTTTATTTTTGTGTGTGTATTTAATTTGGATGAATTGTTGTTATTTGAAAGTGGGGTTAATTTTTGGAAACAGAAGTTTTTAGAGCTATTTCTGACTAAGGAGAATGAAGGTAGGCATTGTAAATAGACAAAAATGAGGTATGACTATAAAAACAGACACAAAATTCTTTTGGTTCATAAATTGACCCCGAAGGCAATTCCATGAGGAGGTTTAAAAGTGTTTGAGCAATGACGGCAAATTAAATAAATGTGTCATCTTCCTGAGGTGATTGTTTCCGTGCAAGGCTAAATTTGTTCAGGCTGGCAAGTGAGGGTGTGTGAGTGTGTGTGAGTGTGTCTTATTACATCATACTTAATCTTCATCCTAGAGAAACAGGACACACTGACTTGATCCTACCTCCAGGAAGAGTTGATGTGCAGTAGGAAGTCCCTGTAGGAAGACCTTGCTTGAACCTGTGAACTGTTCTAACTGGATTTGATGTGCACTGGTTGATGGATATTTTTAATATCACCCAGTTGGGAGGGTGATATTAGGCCTCCACTGGGAGGCCTTGTGAACTGGGTCTACTCTGTAAAATACATGAATACCACAGTGTACTCAAAGGCAACGGTAGATCATGACTAACCAAGAGACAGTGTACGAAAGGGGAATCAAATCCAGCTCGCTACTCTCTCTGTCCTCTAGCGCCAGGAGAGCTGAGATTTATTAAGACTCTCATTAATGATTAAAACAGTTGCAAACAATAATTTAAACAGTATAGCATAGCATAGCTTTCACTCATTGGCAACTGCCATCTAATCTGTGTTGAGTTCTTCCTGTAGGAACACAGAGACTGGAAAAGTGCAGCATTACCCTCAGGGAGCTTCCCATCAGAGGGTGGAAGTATTTTATTCCTTATCAGCTACATAGAGGAGAAGTGGTTATTTTCCAGTTATCTAGAATGATGCTTTCTTTTTTCCTCACACAGCAATATTCATCCCCTCCTGGGTTCTCTTTCGTTGTTCGTGCATCGCACCAGGCAGAAAAGGGTGCTCATTTTGTGCACAGGAGAACACCTTAAGTGGTGGTGTGTTACCATGCTATAGTAAAGATATTAGGACAAAAAAACAATATCAGTGTGATCATGTGACCTGAATTTGAATTCTGTCCCTGACACCTACTGGTTGCAATGCCTGAGGAAAGCCCTCAGAGAGTTTTAAACTTGTTTTCGACTGACAATATTGAAATAATACCTACACAAAAAACTCTTGTAGCTTAACCTTTAGAGCCCTAAATAAGCTAAGTAACCTGCTTGCGTGTGTCATCTTCATTCAATGTTTGTTTAGGTTTTTCTGTGTGCCAGGAATTCCGTTGTTCTTGTCAAGATGATGACAAACAATATTCTTTTACAACCCGCTCCAATGACACCCAATTCAATTTTTACACTTTAATATTATCTTAATTGTATCTTTCACCTATATAACATATTGTGATTTTCCTCAGAAGTCAAACATTCCATATGGATGAATTTCCTTCTACCAGGAGTATTGTTATCACTGGGGATTACATATGTGGGTAGGGAGCGAGAGAATGAGGTAGCTACAGGACACTGAAACTGGAGAACCTGGTATCCCAAGTCGATAAATTATAATTGATCCAGGAGTCTCATTCTATACTTATCCTAAAGTCATCCTCTATGATCTATTGCTTAATGAAAGAAGAAATTAATTAATTAAGAATATGTGCAAGGAAGCCCAGGGGTTCAATTTCAATGTAAAATAAGTAGCTTGCATCTAGTAGAGTGGATTTAACCACGTAGTTCAACATAGGCAAGGCAACCTTGAAAAGCAGGGTCTAGGCCAGAGGGCCATGCTTGGAGATGTTTCTTTTACTATCTAACTTGTTTTCTCTGTTGTTTAGTTAAGTGTTATAGATGTGAGGTTATGGTCTTTAGTTTAATCACTTTTGGAGTCCATAGCACCCTGCAGATTCAAGGTCATATTGCAAATCCTGCCACTGTAAAGGAGGCCATCATTTCTCTCTCTTGGCACTTGGGTCATTCATTTGGTTTTGTTTTTGTGTCTCCTTTGCTTATCCCCTGTGACCTCCGTGGGAATGTTTATTAGTCATTTGTATTCCATGGTCAATGATTGTTTATTGAATTAATTAATTAGTAAAAACACAAGAGTAAGAATAACAAAAGCTTGTGCTGGTTCAAGCCACAAGTATTAGATAAACCAACAGTGTGAAAGTCAGCCAACTTTCCCATGCAGAAATATGGGTAAAGATTCACCTGCATTGATGAAGGACAAAGGCACTAGCATGGAGTTGGTCCTAGTTATTTTTCATTAGTTCTTGTGCTTCCAGGTGAAACTTTTGGAAGCCCCTTTTAAGACTCCCCCCTCCTCTTAAGGCCCCCAGGTCAATCCCCTACCTAGTGACACCTTCTCATTAGCTGTTACAGAAAGGTGAGATTTACAACTTCTGGGGGAGTTTCCTGTACAGAGTAACAGGGCAGGAAGCTGTAACTGCTTGAATTAGCACAACATATTTGCTTTCCTTCCGGCTGCCATAAATTTTTAGGATGACACAGAATCAACATTTCAGATGATTATGTTTGGCTTGTAAATTGTCCTCCAAATTGTCACCTTCTCCCCCTAATGCCACACCTAGAAGACTAGCTATAGGAGCAGGTCTGACCTCTGGCCTTAGAGTTGAGGTTAATGGGCGGCAAGATCACAGGAGTTACCATTCTTTTCAAGTCAAGCCTTAGGAATTCTACCTGGTTCTTTTTTTCAGAAGCATTGGGGTTTTTGTGAACTAGCAAACTTTACATTGCATATCCATTGTTTCAAGATCTACAAGATTCTTCAAAAAATGACAAAACTGTAGTGATTTCTTTGAAACTGGACTGCCTAATAAAGGGTTACTAGTGATTGTCAGTGACAGGTAGGTCACAACTGGTCTTGCTGATTTCTAAAACTTTCATGTATTATACTCTGAACAATAAATTATAGCACATTCAGAATATTTACTTGTTAAATCAGTCATGATTATCAACCAAAAGGAAGCACATTTTATTTCTTAAGAAGGAAATACATTTTATTTTTAGTACCAAGATAGAAAAATAAATAGATTTATAAATACCACATTTTTCTGCACATTCAGTGTTGGAGAGCACTGGCTTTGAGCTAATACGAGCTTTGAAAAAGGTGGGAAACCAAAGGGAAATTTTCACCATTAGAATCAATTTGCAGAAACTTGGAGGCTATAAACCTGTCTATCACTGTTGCCATCAACAAGTGATCTGGAATTATTTAAATACATGCAGAGAAACCTTAGTTATTTCTGTTTAGTCCTGGCTTAGAGTGTGACATAGAAACATTTCATAGTAAGCTTTTGGGCAAAGGTGAAAGTTGGGAATAGTGCTTTTTCACGAGAAATTTCAGAGAAGTTACAAAACCAAAGAGCCTTTCCTTTGTTCCTTCCTTTGTGCTGTGCAAACATGTGAAGCTTATCAATTTTATAGTCAATCACAGACACCAAACTGGAGACACAGCAGCAAGACACTGGTGACATCCTGAACAATTCTGAATAAATGTCATTCCTAGAGGAAAATGAGCAAAGTCCTGCCCAGTTTTTATTTCTCTATGGCCTGACTCTTGCCACAAGGATCATGACATCAGTGAAAACTCACAGGTGTTGCTTTTGAACAGGAGTCTGAGTTAGGCTTTAAAAAGTGTGGTTCCTATTTGAGTGACCCAGGCAACTCTTTCACTTCTCCACACCTCAATTTCAACCGACCCCAGGAAGCACTTTCAAGGCCTCAGCTCGGCTTCATGTGAGATCTGATAATGATACTCTCGGCCTGGATTCAAAATATCTCAGGTAAGATAGAGTGCTCTAGAAAAGAATAAAAAGTTCACCTCTTTGCTAGTTACATAAAGAAAGGAAAGCTAGGCAGCCAGGAAAGGAGGATGGGAGGAAAAAGAAAGAAAGAGAGAGAAAAAATGAAGGAAGAAAAGACAGAAGGAAGGGAGGGAGGGAGGAGAAAGCTGGAGAGAAGGAGGAAGAGTGGGTTCTAATTAGTGTCTGGGATATACCTCAGGTCTGTGTTCCCAGCAGGTCTGTGTTCCTGTTGAAGAAAGAGGCACAGAGACAACTGCCCAGTCCTACCCTTCTCGCTCAGCGCTCTCATTTCATTTGGCAGTAATCCCTGAAGATCTGTCTCCTGAAACTAGGTTCAAAGAGACTAACAGTCTAGGCAAAGCCTAACAGGTTAGGTCCTGTTTCTAACTCCCTGAATGCTGGGCATTTAAATACTTTTATTGTCTCGAAGAAGAGCATTGGCTCATTGTGGTAAAAAAAAATAAAATAAAATAAAAAAATATATATATTTGATATTATATATAATATATATTTGTTTCCATTATCACACTGTCTTAATCTGATAAAAATATTTAAAAATCTTTTCACTCTATGATATAGAAATTATTTTTTAAAAATCTGACTAACTAGGGTCCCCAGTTAGCCTACTTCTGATGTCTTCTGACTATGTCTCTAAAACAGTCAACTATAGAGCAACAAGAGCAGAGACTAAGTCACTTGGTCAAGTACTCAAGTTCCTTCTTGCCGGAAGCCAGGAGGCACCTCTTGATGACCGTATGGGTGGGTCAGCATTAGGCGGGGCCATTATTGTAACATGGCTGCCATGCAGATTGGGTAAACTCAACATGATTTGAGTCAAAATGTTGTGTTTTACTTCACAATATGTCCTCCTCTTCTCTCTCCCTAATAATTATAATTTCCATTTTGTGAAACTCATAGTTCTTAAGAAACAGACTTCTTTCCTGATTTAAGAGTTAGACCATGTAAACCAGGCCAACCCAGTGAATGTAGCCACCAGGCTAGTAGTTCTGGAAGGACCATAGAAACAAAACTGGTCCAGAAGACTGTTGGGGTTTTGTAGTGACTGCTAAGACATTGCTTTTTTCTTTTCTTTTCTTTTCTTTTTTTTGCAGAGGAGTGAAGCACATAACTCCAGGTGGTTGGTTGATGACATCATTTAGGGACCACAAAAGGAGTCATCTTCAGGATGAAGTGACATCATAGAGAACAGAGTAAACAAAGTGCTACCTGGACATAGTGTTGAGTAACTGGACCAAGCCCCATTTGGTATTTGTTGTTATTTCCGGATTTATTCATTTATAGAAAGCCATACATTTCTTTTGGTTAAATCAATTGAAGTTGTGTTTCTCTTACGGCATATGAATGCGTTCCAACAGATACTGTGGAATGGAGTAGTTACAGGATAAGGATGGGTACTAGGGACCAACAGTGGTTTACCTGAGCCAAAGTTGATGAGAATGTCTTTCCTACACAAGTGCAGGTAGCCCAAGCCTTTACTCTTAGAGATGAGCACAGAGTCTCTGAGATCACCCTCCCAAAGAAAGAGCAGGGATATTTCTTTGTTTTGTTGTACTGAGATGATTAAAGTTAATAATCTTGTGGATAGGAAGATTTCATTCCCTGGGTATGCATGGATGTGTGTATATGCACAAATATGTGGGTGCCTGTGTGCGTGCAGGTATTGTGCACCCATGTGCAAGTCTTGATGGCAAATGGCTTGGCCAGAGGGAGTAAACAGATGCCCTTGGCCTTCAAGGATTCCTCGCCACGTGAAATTCCTGCTGGCCGCAGAGGGAAAGCACAGAGGGTGACAACATTGGCTAGAGATTCAAAATCAGTTAATCAAAGTCTGAAGTATATTGCCAAATTGAGTAAAATTTAGTGTGTGGAATTTAAAAAAAACTTAAAATTTATTTAAAGTACATAGTTATTCATAACTTTTTTTTTTACTGAAGAGTTTTTTTGTTTAAGACAAAAAAGTGGCAGCTTGTAGCAAGTATGAAAAAAGCAGAAATAAAAACAAAAAACAGAAAAACATTTTACTTCCTTCTGACAGAGAAGGGTCTTCATTGGTGACTTAAGCAGAGCAAAAGCAGGACCAGAAGCCTGAGTGAGGACCTGCTTGGAAGGAGAAACAGAAGAATCCTAAGCAAGCAGGGATGCAGAATGTGGTACCTTCGTAGGCATCTCTGAAGCCTGGTGGGACTGAGCTCACAACCCAAGTGTGAGCAATGCTATCAGGGCATTAGAATTCAAGAGAGCTAATTTGGGGGAATTTTAAAAAATAGTGAGCATGGTATTGAAAGAGGGAATACTAAAACCCAGGAGAAGGGCAGGCTGCTGGAGTATCCACCGTAATTAAAGCAGATTACAATTGCTCTGAGAAAAGAAGAACATGAAGAATAAGAATTTCCAGAGCGCCCGATTGAAGCTGATGGGACAGTGGCTCTGTAACGGCAGTGAGGAAACTGGGAGGGAGCCCTAGAGAAATTTCTCATAATACCTATTCTTCTTCTTCCTTTTTTTTTTTTAAGAGGAAATGATAATTATGACAAAACTCAGAATGAATAAGCTGGATAAAATAGCTACATGGAAGAAGAGACATTGACACCTCATATGGGAAAAAGCAAGCAAGACCATTAATATCAACCCAAATACAGGAAATAATACTGTTTTTAATCTTTGTGAAAATGCGATATATGAGAAAAAGAACATGAAAAGTTACTGACACTCCTCCTAAAGTCACAAAGCAGGAAAAAATCCTTTTGAACAGTATACTGACATGCAGTACTTAGAAATCATCAGACCAGATGAGAGACACAGAGTATCTGTTAAAGAAGACAAATGTAGACCTGATTATTTTTTGTCTCCCTATATGAGTGGGAAAGAGAGTGTGAAGAAATGTTGATTCTGTTTGCTACTTTCCTTCCCTTTTTAATGTGCTGTTGTTTTAAAGAAACCACTTCAAAATGTTACCAATACTGTGCACAGCAATGGTCCAAATAAAACAGGCTGATTTAGGCAGTCATGATGACGGAGGATGTTAACATGTAATAAGCAAGAATGTAAAATGTGGAAAGGAGACAGTGAGTATCGACAAGACCACGGAGATGAACCTGGAATGCACTCCTGAAAACAGCCTGAATATACTACTATGATAACATTTTAAAATTTCCGCCTCCAACCCAACAAATTTCTTAGTGTGATAGATGCATCACTGCCAGAAGTGGCTGTGTTGGAGACAGCCTTCAGTAGGTCTACTTGATATTCTATGAAAAAGTACCTGGTGGCCAGGGATCATGTTATACTTTTGGAACAGCCGTGAGGTACAGAGGATCAGTTAAACTCTATGGGCCATTCCTAGCTTCACATGTGAGTCTAGTTGGAAGCAAGGTTACACACTGATGAAAATAGTCACCCTTATTCAGCAATAAATTCACTTCAGGCTCAGGAGGCCACATCATAGGTATGATGTGAGCTGAGGCTGCAGGTATAGGAGGCCACAATATTCAGGAAGAATTTAATGGCATTTTTTAAAAGGAAGAGTTATCATTACCAATGAGTTTATCAACCCATCTGGAGTAAAATTCAAAAGTGAATATTAAGATCTCACTGATAAGAAACTTAAATTTGAAAATGAAATATGAAACAATTAAAAATCTGAATCAGCTTATTGGGAAGAAAATGTTGTCATGCTTTCATGATTATGAGGAAGGAAAAGACTTCTTTAAAAAAACAAAAACACTGAATATTAAATAAAATGTATAAATTAATTGATCTACATTACAATTAATAACCTCTCTTAATTAAAAGACACACTTAAAGGGATAAAAAGGCAAGCTATAGACTGAGAGGAGACATTTGCAATGTACATATTCACATATATACATATTTGCAAATATATGCAAAATACCTGCCATTTTGTATCCAGAATATATAAAAGGTTTCTACAAAACAATAAGAAAAAGACTGTTTCTGGTCAAAGAAAGGAGCAAAAGACTTGAAGTGCTTCATAAAAATGATATTTAACGTACATATGAAAATGGCCAATAAGCAAATTAAAAAGTAGTCAATATGATCAGGTAGCACAGAAATAAAAATGAAAATAAAAATGATATACATCTACCCATCTGCTAAAATGGCTGAAACTTGAAGAATTTATAATACTAAGTGTTGGCAAAGATGTGTAACAAATGGAATTCTTATCTATTGCTCACTGGTTGGAGTGAAAATTCTTCAAATACTTCAGCAAAGTAGTAGTTTGCTATGAAGCTGAGCAGTCATATTCCATGAAATCCAGCAATTCTACTCCTAGAAATATACCTAATAGAAATGTTTATGTGTACAGAATAAGACATGGACAAGAATATTCACAACAGTGTTATTCATAGTTGCCCCCTCTGCAAGAGGAAATCATTGTCCATGGGTAGAACAATAAGCTGTGATGTTCACCAGACAGAATACTGTGAGTGTGAAGAAGAATAAATCACTGTGTAAGGCAAAGGATAATGTTGGGTGAAGGACAGTGACACAGCAGAGTAAATACTGCAGAAATGCATTTATGTGCAGTGTAAAACAGATAAAGTTAACGTGTGGTGATAATGAGCAGACCAGTGGTCGCCTTTGGAGGGTCTGGAAGGAGACAGGGAACTTTGTGGGGACTGATAGATAATCTTTTGTAATTTGATGTCAGTGACTGTTTTGGGGATAGATACATGTATAAAAGTATACTCAGCAGTACATTTAGATTTGTGCACTTTACTGAATGTAATTTATACACCAATTAAAATAACGGTAGTGGAAAACAAAATTGAAGTGGAAAAGAAAAGAACAAAACATATACAAATACTTATTCTTTTCTACATCCTTTTCAGACTTAGGTGTTATATTGTGGAGAAAGGCAAATGACAGAGGGAGATTCTATTTCATAGGCAACATCATAAGCCATGTCAGACATTTAGGAAGATTAACTTGGTAGATATATGCAAAAAAAAAAAAAAACCCAAAAAATTGAAAAAGGGGGAAAGACAGGAGACAAACTCATTAAGAAGCTTATATGGGAATCCAGCAAGAGAACAATCAGTGTATACGTGATGCAGTTTTTCCCTAGTTTAGGATACAATAAAATATCAGTTTTAATTTTCAATCAGTTCCTTGAGTCTCTATTTGATTTTATTTACAAGAAAGTCTGCCTTTAACTTTTGAGGTTTACCCAGTTCTGAATTATCTGGGATTCTTGGGGGAATCGTACTGTCTAAGGGACAACAGAAGTATTCCATACTGCACTTGCAAGAGGGGTTGAAGGCTGGCTCTGTGCTTGCTGGAAGCAATGAAGGATGTATGATCCCCCTGGGAATCAAGGTAATACCTTCCTAATTCAATTTTATTTGCCTGGCCATTTCTTCTTTAGAACTCCACATTGTCCTGTGGTGGGTGGATCTAGATTGGTTTCCAGACTCAGGCACGGCTGTGTGAAGCCAGTTCTCCACCGCAATCCTTAGGTGTGTGTGTTGAGCTCAAGTCACGTATGGGGCTTCCTATACTCACTCATACGTTTTTCTTTTGGGAACTTAAGAGACATCCCCTGTCAGTGGCCTTTGAATGTGGCAACTGCAGTCCAACATGAGAGCTACTAGTCACTGAATCTTGATCTTATAAAAATGGCTCAACTCTACTTCTCAAGCTCTTGATATTAAATAATCTCAGGAGGGACTATCTTTCTCAAGACACCACAAGGTTTTACCATGACCTTTCCCCTGGTAGTGATTCTTCATCCTTTTCCACACATTTCCTCAGTGGGAATGGCCCATTCTAGTGAAGCCTCATGATGACGAGACTCTCCTCAAGACAATGTGATATTTTCATCTGAGGACAGAGACATAGCTGAAATCATTTGTAAAATTCCACCTCATCAGGTAAGCAAAGTATTTTATAAGTATGTTTTGCTCAAGCATAATAAAATGTAAAATAAATGAGACAAATCAAGCAACCTAGCCAAAATTCATTTGTTTCTACTTAGTGTATGATAAATGATTTCAAATGCTTTTGCCTGATATGCCAAAATAATAGGTGGGTTGTATGTGTGTGTATGTGTATGTGTGTTACTTAAGATTGAACCCAGAGCCTTCTCACTAAGCTACATTATATATATATATATATATATATATATATATATATATATATATTTTTTTTTTTTTTTTTGAGATAGGATCTGGCTAAGTTGCTAAATTGTCCAGGATTGGCCTGAACTTGTGATCCTGCTACCGCATTCTCCCAGGCTACTGTGGTTACAGGTGTGGGACACCATGCCCAACTAGGTGGCATATTTTATATGGAGCAAGAATAAATGAATCAGGATTTGGCTATGACTAAACATAAACAGGAAATGAAGATGTGTAGATGATACAGTAGCCTTAAAAATTAGACAGAACTGGAAAACCCAAGTTCAAATTCTGGCTGTGCCATTTATTAGCTGTGCAACTTTATGCAGTTTATGAATTTATCTGAGTCTCACTTTTCACACAAGAAAGATAAAAATCTCTTCAAAGCATTGATCTGAGGATATGATGAGATAGTATATATTAAAGTATGTACTATACAGCGGGTTCGATAGCAAAGCGTAGGTCAGTGTTTACAAACTACAGTCTGAGGGGTGGAGGAGGTGGGGGGAAGAAGCTGTTGTGTAGATGCGTTTTAAAGTCTGCAGTAAATCTTCGTATATTTACTTGTTTGCTCTCATTAATGATTTGGACAATGATGCAAACCAGGCAAAGGTGAAATTTAATGATATGGTAGAAATTATAGAGTTAATTTTAAGGTGCAGTTTTAAAAAGAACATCAAGTTCTGCCAGAAGGAGATCATTTGCTTAGGTCTACTGTAGCAAATTAGAAGCAGTAGCAGAAAGCACCACCACTGATGGAAGACAACCAGAAATGGACATATGGTCCTGGGGTCAGGTGAGGTATGAGAGGTCTCTGTCTTTTAAAGACTGGGTTCCATATTTGCCCCTACATATCTCAGCACCATCAGGAAAAAAGATACTGGATCCAAGGCAGGCCAATTCCAAATGATTACTGAAAGCATTTCATAAAAAAAGAGATTTAAAAAAAACAACAAAAAACTCATGCGTTGTGTTCAGTGATGGCAGCCATGTGGGAGTGGTAAGTGACACAGGTCTTCAAGTCGTTGGGTATAAAGAAGCTAAGGAGGTCAGAAGAATGGCAAAGCAGCATCAGGATAGGCAATGACCTAGACTTTGGCTGGGTAATACTTACGAAGGATTTTAGGGAACAGAGGGAGCCTCATTTAGGAGTAGGATAATATAAAGTAGAAACAACACACATGAAAAGGTGAGTCTTTACTTAATTAATTTTTGCCAAATGTTTGTAGAGGCTGTGCCAGCATTTTTCCAAAGGATTTTTTAAATTGGAGACACAAATGGTTCGTTTTCCTTCTGATGGTATTGTTAACACCATTCATTAAGGTATCACTAGGAAGCCCAGGACTCTGGGAAGTAGCAAGTGGAATGTTTATTCCATATTGTCTCTAATGTAAAGATGTACCAGGAAGCATCCTCTGCCTTCCCCAAATGTGCAAGTAGGGCCATGGGCCCTACCCGTCTCTCTGTCTCACTCTCTCTCTCTTTCAATACACGTGTAGATGACCTTTTAAACATGCTGACCTAACCAGTCCTTGCTTTTTCTTTCTCTAATGATACAGGCTTCTAACTTTCCTCATCCCCTGGTTTCCACAGATAGCAGTGACCTCATCATATCAATAGCTAAAGGCCCTGGCTCATCTCAGTTGCATGCCTCCTATATTTTATCCATTTTGCCTGTGCAGCTGACTCTCCTGTACTCGTATCTCTAACCTACCGGTTTTCAACCCTACTAGATCTTCAGTCTGTTGAACCTACCATCTTGTCCCTGTCCTTCTGTCCCTTGGTGGACTTACTTTCTACATTAAATTCAACATTCCTTTGCTCTAATGACTCATGGCGTATGCTTTCAGCCTCTGCTTATCTCCAGCAGCTCTCTCATAGTCTATTTTCATTGTGAAGTCAGAGTGACCTTTTAGAAACTTAAACGAGATAAGGCAGTTCATTGCTCAATTTATTCTAGTGATTCTCCATTTTCTCTTTTAAAAGAGCCAATAGCTACCATAGGAATGCTATATTTGATATTTTCACATGAATCCAGCACCCTTAAAGGGGGATGAATGTTCTCTGCTTGGTAGTTTTCCCTGAAGAAGCAAATAAAAATTTCCCGAGAATGAAGCACCCTCAATTTAAAGCATTGCTTTTCCCATAAATAAAGATCCCTTAAATATGAATCCACAATTAAACACAATCAAACAAAAAAGCACAAAGATCTAGAATACCAAGAACTTCTGACATCAAGCTGATAAGCATAAAAATGAAATAAATATGCAGATACTACTTAAAAATTTTTTAAAAAATAGAAGTGGGTAACTTACCAAGCGACTTAAACTCCCTTATAATTTTGAGGGCAGGGGGAAACACAGAGTATTAAAGGACAAAAATATTTTTGCATTTTTAAAGATAGAGTACTAATGGTGAAAGAATTAGCAAAGTGAAAGGTAGATCTGAACAAATTATTAATAATGGCACCTGGAAAGACAGGAAGATACAGAGGAAATATGTGAATATAACAGCCATGGAATACAGAATAAGTCCTAACAGACATCTGGTAGAGTCAGAGACAGAAAATAGACAGAATAAAAAAGTTGTAATAATCAATGAGTTTATAGTTTAGAATTTCCTGGAAATGTCAAAAGGAGATGAATCTAAAGAGAAAAGAAGCACGATATTATCAAGTACTACAACTAAGAAGGCATCACAGCTAGACATAGTATAATGAATTTGCAGATCATTGGAGACAAAGAAAGATCTTAGCAGCAGCCAGAGTGAAATGATCACCTGCTGAGGAATGAAAATTTTAGTGGCAGCAGACTTTACAACAGTGATAATAGATGATGTAAAAACACTGAACAAAACAAAACAAAACAAAGCAAAGCAAAGCAAAGCAAAGCAAAACAAAACAAAACAAAACAAACTCTTCCAGTGGTCCAAAGGAAGGAACTGCACACTTGGAATTATGGATCTAGCAAAATAGCTTTTAAAAAATGGGGAGAAAGTCAGGCACATCTCTGCTATCCCTGCACTCTAGGAGGCCAAAGCAGGAATATTAAAATTTCAAATCCAGTCTAAGCTACTTAGAAATTTAGTGTAACACTCTCAAAATCTAAAATGAATAAGTAAATAAATAAGTAAATAAATAAATGGAGATGTAGGCGAGTGTGAGGGCCCTAAGTTTATTCCCTAGTACTACAAAATACAGTAAGTATTTAAAAGTTCATAAGTAGATACATAGAAACTTTTAGGATCAAAAGAAATTATTTGTGTATCTGTTTATCATTAACACATCTATAAAGAAGCAAAGAATATATTTAATAAAAATGAGCTCAGGAAGAATGGATGTAATTTGAAATAAGAAGTACACAAATAACTTTTTAAGTTCATAGTGAATTTAGAAAAACTACATAAGTTATATAAATTATGTTAAAGATAAGGTTTAATTTATGAAATTTCAAAGTGATTTGATTTAAATGCAGGATAATACTGGCCTATCAGTCAGCAGTATATGGGTCATGGTCAGTGTTCTGACTGTCATATTAGTCAGGATAAGATGAATATCAAGTCCAGACTTCAGGAAGTGAGCACAGATGATAAAAACTTCAAAAGTAATTTCTAAGTTACAGAAATAGAACATATAACTTTAGCCAGTAGGAAGTACCATGTAATAATGAAATAAACTATTAATTAATTATAAAACATAAGAAAAAAAGAATAAAAAGAAGTAGAAATAAATCTAAAATATCAATACTCACAAGAAATACTAAGAAGCTAAATATGCTAATTGAATCACAAAGTTTCTCATATTGGGAAAAAATAAAATCCAGGGGTATGCTTTTACAACACACATATCCAAAATTTAGTGATACGGAGAAGTGAAAATTAATGGGTGAAAAAATAGGCAAATTTCTTCCTAAGTACAATTTGAGTATATTAATTAACACAAACAAAATAAAACATAAGGTACACGAGAAAGATTTACTTAGGAGGGTTACTTATGTATTTTAAATTTTCTAAGAATATACTTTTTCTAAGCATGAATTAACTTATAAAACATAATATATAATATAACATAAAAATGTGAAAATCAATACTTCTAGTTACAAGGAAAAAAGAACAAATACCTATTTAGGTAGAAGTCTTTCATATATGTACCTCTTTTAAGTTTTGATAAACCAATAGATGATGATACACTAGCAATTGTATGGAATAACTGAGTCCTATTATCAGCAAGTAGGTTAAATGAACATGTCTAAAACCCATCCTCAAAATAAACAAAACATATTATATTCAGATATGCATGATCTTCATAAATCTCACCACATATTAAGATATAAGTTGAGTCACCAGATTTTAAAGAGTAGGAGCCATGTTCTCTTCCTAAAGTACAGTTAAATTAGAGGTAAATATCAAAGATGAATTAAAATTCATACAATTTTAGAAATTGGTAATATGCAGTTCTAATTGCTCATGGATGAAAAAAAACATCGTAATTAAAGTACAGAGCTTACAACTGAATGATAATGATAATATTGCATATCAAGACTGTGATGTGGTTCAATGCAGACTGTGGAATCATTTATTTTATTGTATTGTATTTTTCTGGACTGAATGACAAAGGAGGCAGGCAGAATAGAGAAGGAAATCAAGGATCACAAAATGCTCTATGTCCTGGTTTCCTGGACACTATTTAGCCTGAAGATAAAAAAAAAAAATACAAATAAAGGCTCATTCCCTAAAAGTCTCCCATGAGCTGGTGTCTTGCACTGTGAAGTCTGTTTACAACCTAAAATGATCTTATTAGAAAGGAAAGACTAAAAATTAATAGATATCCAATTTAATAAGTTAGATCAATTATTCTAGAACATTTAAGTCTCAGGGGCATGAGGGTCTCAAAGAGTATTTACTTATGGGGATTATAATTATTAATGGTTATAGAAATTTTAAAGTTTAAGAATTTATTAACTGATTTAAAAATAATAAATTCATTATATATTAATCTTATATTTTAATAAAGAATATTTTGCAGTTTAGTGAGAATTATGTAATTGTTTCATTTCAAATCTCTCTGTCTGAATTAATAAAAAAGAACTGAATTCTCAGTATTTACTTCTGCATTCAGTTGACTGTGATGACTTAGTTTGATTGAAGTATATGAAGAAGGATTGACCTCACACAAATGTGAGTTAGGGGAAAGAAAGCGTTTTAATAACCTTTTCATACAATCATGAATATTCCTCTTTGATACTATGCCAGGTCTCCACTAGTGGTAATCTCTTAAAGGATAGTTGTAATGCAGAATCTGAAACCACATCAATGAATCTTTCATGGTCTGTTACATTTAGATCCATTGGTATGTTTTGAACTTTGAATCTGTTACCCATGCAGGAATTTGTAATATTATTTATTGATCACGTGGAAAACAGCGTTAGACTGAGTTACACAGATCTCTTGCAAGTTAACATATTTCATTATACTCTGTGGGAAAAAATACACTTGTTAGTCTCACCCCTGATTTCTTGAAGTGGCCCGGAAGTATTGGGAAGCTGTCAAGTTCATGGTGACAGATACAGTGTAAATTCTAATTTTTACTTGAAATCTCAAATTTTAACATTGGAAATAAATATTTCCAGTCATTCCACTGAAAGTGACAATCTTCTTTCATTAGTTTTTGTGGAAATGTCTGACAAATATTCAAAGTTGAGCATTCATAGTTTCTTTGCCTAGCTTTCCTTTCAAGTAAAATGGTGGCTCATGACAAGAGCTAGTTCAGCTCACAAGTTTAAAAATCATGTAAGTACTTTTCCTTGAAACAATCATCATATATTAAAATACAGCAGAAGTACTATTTTTTATATTTTAATAGGTTAATATTTTTTGAACAGTGACTAAGCATGTTTTATTTTATTATATTTTTAACACCATTTATTAAAAAAGAAGAAAGTTATGAATTATCCTCATGTCTTTCCTTGAGAAATTAAAAATAAATTACAGAATAAGATTAAAAGTGAATAGAGGAAAATAATAAAGATCAGAAAATGTAATCCTTTATCAATCTGCCAATGTCATTTTTCATAAAGATTAACATTTTGATACTTACATTCCTGTAAAAATAGAAAAGACATACAATAGTCTAAACAACTTTGATAAAGAAACAAAATTAGAGCTCCAACCCTCCTCAATCCCAGGACTTAGCACAAAGTTACACTGATCATGACAAAACAGCATTGATATCAAGATATACAAACCACCAAGTACCAATATAAAGTCCCCAAATAGTTACCCACATAAAAGACAATTGATTTCTAGCAAAGATGCAAAAGCAATTAAGTGGAGAAAAAGTTATACCCTCAATAAATATACTGGAACAACCATATTCACATGCAAAAAACCCAAACCTTATAGCACATAACAAATTTCTTAGGACATCCAAAAGTCAACTCACAATGGCTCATGGTGGGTTAGTTAATGTAAAGGCTGAGTTGTTGCTTGGCTGAAGTCATTCTCTGTGGGACAAAATACATTTTTTTCCTTATACTAATGAAATAATAAAATATTTATACATGCATAACATATTTATTTCACTAATATGTATGTTCTTAAGGCACATCTATTTACCTATAAAAATCTCCAGTTTATTCTTTATGGCTGAATAGTATTCTATTATATAGAAATACCACATCTTTTTATACATTCCTCAGGTGATGGGCATTTAAGTTGTTTCCAAGATCTGGCTATTATAAACTGTGCTGCTGTAAACAAGGGTGCACATATATCGCTGTGGTAATTTTTTATTCTTTTGGGAAAATACCCAGAAAGGGAACTGTTGAGCTGAACGGGACCTACAATCCTAGTTTTCTGAGGAATCTCCACATTGATTTCCACAGTGGTTGCACCAGTCTACATTCTTGCCAACAGTGGAGAAGAGTTCCTTTTTCATCACAACCCCTCCAGCATTTGTCACTGGTTGATTTCTTTGATAATAGCCACTCTTTGTGGGGTGAGGTGGAATCTCAGTGTTGTTTTAATTTGCATCTCTCAAATGACCAGTGATGTTGAATATGTTTTTCATATATTTATTTGCTCTTTGTATTACTTTATCTGAGATGCATGTATTTATCTCAAATGCCCGTTATTGGCAAAGATCATTATTGTTTCTTTAAATTTGTGAAGTCTATGGCCAGGAATACAGCTTAGCAGCATAAGCGCCTGCCTGGCAAGCACAAGATCCTGAGTTTGATTGCTGGTACCAAAAATAAATAAATAAATAAATGAATAAATAAATAAATAAAATTTGGGAGGTCTTTTTTTTTTTTTTTTTAGTTCTTTGTATGTTCTTGATAGTAATTCGTTGTTAGAGGAACAGCTGACAAATATTTTTTTCCCACATGGTAGATAGTCTCTTCACTCTGTTGGTGGTTTATTTTGCTGTGCAAAAGCTTTTAATAGAATGAGATCCCATTTGTTGACTCTTCGTGATAGTTCCTATGCATTCTGGGTTTTATTCATAAAGCCTTTGCCTACTTCCATGTCTTCAAGAGTTTCATCGAATCTATCTTCCAGCAGATTTAATGTTTCTGTTTTAACATTTAGATTTTTGATACATTTTGAATTCACTATGTGGTGAAAGATATGGGTCCAGTTTTAATCTTTGGCATATACAATGTCCTTTTTCCAGCGCCAAGCAGTGAAGAGGTTTTCTTTCAGTGAATGTGTTTATCACCTTTGTCAAAGATAAAGTAGCTGAGTATGCCTCTAGTTGTTTCTGCATCTTCTAACTGGTCCCATAGATCTTTGCGTTTTTTTAAAAAATCACAATAGCTTTATAGTATAATTTTAAATCAGGGATTGTGATGCTTCTGCCTTTCATTTGTTGCCACAAATTGCCTTTACTATTCTAGGTCTCTTCTGTTTCCAAATGACTTTTAGGAATATTCTCTAATTCTGTGAGATATGCTATTGGAATTTTGATTGGAATT
The DNA here is from genome assembly GCA_004027295.1 of Dolichotis patagonum. Lineage (NCBI taxonomy): Eukaryota > Metazoa > Chordata > Mammalia > Rodentia > Caviidae > Dolichotis > Dolichotis patagonum. The sequence continues at coordinate 144,900 of PVJX010001859.1, forward strand.
GCATCAAATTAGAGAAGGAAAATTAGGGAAGAAAAGGTTATTTATCTTACAGTTTTGGAGATTTGAGTCCATAATCAGCTGGCTCCAAGGCAGGGTGGCAAGGCACTGGGGCAGCACTTCGAGACAGCTTTTGCTTCGAGGCAAGCAAAAGAAGAGAAAGCAAGTCTCTTCTCCCTTATATTGTATGCAGCGCCCTGCACCCCACTCCAGGGCAGGTGTAATACTCATAAACACTATGTGCCCTCCTCCTGGATAGGATGAAGATATTTACAGCTAAGGATACTGGCACCCTGCTGAGTGTCTCAGTAAAACTTCTAAACTTCTCAAGTTGACACAGTGTCACAACCATAACAATCTCATTTTTCAGAGTACTGTAATTTTCAAAGTAGAGGTATTTTACATCCTTCGTTAGATTGATCCCTAGGTGTTTCATTTCTTTGGATACTTTTATGAAAGGTATTTTCCCCCTAATTTCTCTCTCAGTGAGTTCCTTATTCAGGTACAGGAAGGCTGTTGATTTTCAAGTGTTGTCTTTGTATCCAGCTGCACTACTTTGCTTATTAAATCTAGCAGTTTTCTAGTGGAGTTTTTGGGGTCTTCTATGTAGAGTACCCTGTCATTTGCAAATAATGGTAATTTAACTTCTTCCTTTCTTATCATTCATTATTCTTTTTGTTTCATTCTGTTAGCTAATATTTCTGGTAAATTTTCCAGGACTATGCATTTTAATAAGAGTGGAGTCAGTAGTGAACACCCTTGCCTCATTCCTGATCTAAGAATGAAAGTGTTCAGTGTTTGTCCATTGCTGCTGGCTATTGGTTTGTTATAGATCAGATTGTGATGAAGACCATCTATTGCAATTTTCTTTTGTTTTTTTTAACCATGAATTTGTCAAAAGCTTTTTCTGCCTTTATTGAGATGATCATATGGTTTTTGTCCTTGGTTCTGTTAATATATTGTATTGGATTTACTGATTTGTATATTTTTTAATTATTATTTTTTATTTAAAGAGAAAAAAACCAACCAAACAAAACAGAAAGATGGTAGCAACAATACAGAATTCCAAAGGGGGGAGGAAAAAAAGAACAACAACCACAACAAAACAAAAACAAAAACACTAAGAAATTGCCACTTGATAAGTTACATACTGTCATCATTTGAAATAGTTGTTCAAGTTACAAAATTAAAGCATACAAAGTAGACATTCAAACAGTGAGACTGTTAACGGTTCTGTTCAACATTCCAACAAAAACAGTAATGTGGTCATCTATCTTACACACTTAAACATACATGCAGTTATATCCTTTAGAGTACTTTCTTTTCCTCTCTTTTTTACAGTAGAAATTACACATTTTGGGTTTTATTACTCCTACAGTTCTTATTATTTTTTACACTAGAGATATAATGTGATATTTATAAATATGATTCTTATTTATTTCACTAATGAGGATAGTCTCAAGTTGTCTCAATTTCCCTATGAAGGCATCAAGATCATCCTTTTTTATAGCTGAGTAATATTCCATTGTGTAAAAATACCACATCTTTTTCATTCACTCTGCAGTTGATGGGCATCTTGGTTGTTTCCAAGATTTGGCAATTACAAGTTGTGCTGCTATGAACATGGATGCACAAATATCCCTGTGATATGACCTTTTCAGTTTCTCTGGGAAAATACCCAGGAGGGGAATAGCTGGGTTGAATGGAGCTTCCAATCCTAGTCTTCTGAGAATTCTCCATATTGATTTCCATAGTGGTTGCACCAGTCTGCACTCCCACCAACAGTGGAGCAGTGTTCCTTTTTCCCCCCGCAGCCTCGCCAACATTTGTTATTAGTTGATTTCTTGATGGCAGCTATTCTTTCCGGAGTGAGATGATATCTCAATGTTGTTTTAATTTGCATTTCTCGAATGACCAGTGATGGTGAA